>CM038679.1:206363306-206650242 GCA_021605205.1 Aegilops longissima
CTAAAGGTTATGGACAAGTTCAAGGAATTGACTACGACAAGACTTACTTCGCCGTAGCGATGCTGAAATCGGTGAGGATCATACTAGCTATAGCTGCATATTTCGATTACGGGATATGGCAGATGGATGTCAAAACGGCTTCTCTTCACGGAAATTTAACCGAGGACGTGTATATGATACAACCCGAGGGTTTTGTCGATCCAACTAGCACTAGTAAGGTATGCAAGCTCAAGAGATCCATTTATGGGTTGAAGCAAGCATCTCGGAGTTGGAACATTCGTTTTGATGAGGTCGTCACTGGTCTCGGTTTCATCAAAAGCAAAGAGGACTCTTGTTTATACAAGAAGTTAAGTGGGAGCTCGATAGTGTTTTTGATCTTGTATGTGGATGACATACTACTGATCGGAAATGATGTTTCAATGCTAAACTCGGTCAAGGAGTCATTGAATGGCAAGTTTTCGATGAAAGACCTTGGCGAGGCAGTATATATTTTAGGCATTAAGTGAAGGAAATATGCCCTAGAGGCAATAATAAAGTTATTATTTATTTCCTTATACCATGATAAATGTTTATTATTCATGCTAGAATTGTATTAACCGGAAACATAATACATGTGTGAATACATAGACAAACAGATAGTCACTAGTATGCCTCTACTAGACTAGCTCATTAATCAAAGATGGTTGTGTTTCCTAACCATAGACATGTGTTGTCATTTGATTAATGGGATCGCCTCATTAGGAGAATGATGTGATTGACATGACCCATTCCGTTAGCTTAGCACTTGATCGTTTAGTATATTGCTAATGCTTTCTTCATGACCTATACATGTTCCTATAACTATGTGATTATGCAACTCCGTTTACGGAGGAACACTTTGGTACTACCAAGCGTCTGGCGTAATCGGGTGATTATAAAGGAGTACTACAGGTGTCTCCAAAGGTACTTGTTGGGTTGGCGTATTTCGAGATTAGGTTTTGTCACTCCGATTGTGGGAGAGGTATCTCTGGGCCTTCTCGGTAATACACATCACATAAGCCTTGCAAGCATTACAACTAATGAGTTAGTTGTGAGATGATGTATTACGGAACGAGTAAAGAGACTTACTGTAACGTAGATTGAACTAGGTATTGGATACCGACGATCGAATCTCGGGTAAGTAACATACCGATGACAAAGGAACAACGATGTTGTTATGCGGTTTGACCGATAAAGATCTTCGTAGAATATGTAGGAACCAATATGGGCATCCAGGTTCCGCTATTGGTTATTGACCGAGAATGGTTCTAGGTCATGTCTACATAGTTCTCGAACCCGTAGGGTCCATGCACGCTTAACGCTTTGATGACATTCATTATGAGTTTATAAGTTTTGATGTACGAAGGTTGTTCGAGTCCGGATGTGATCACGGACATGACGAGGAGTCTCGAAATGGTCGAGACATAAAGATTGATATATTGGAAGCCTATGTTTGGACTTGGAAGGTTCCGGATGAAAACGGGAAGTTCTGGGAACACCGGGGTTACGGAACCCCGGGGTCTATGGGCCTTGATGGGCCATAGAGAAGAGGAAGGGCGGCTGGGGGCAGGCCGCGCCCCCTCCCCTCTAGTCCGAATAGGACAGGAGAGGCGGCCTTCCCTCTTCCCCTCCTCCAATCCTAATCCAACTAGGAAGGGGGAGTCCTACGGTGGGAGTAGGACTCCTCAGCGCGCCTTGGGCTGGCCGCAGCCCCCTTGCTCCTTTATATCTGAGGCAGGGGGCACCCAGAACACACAAGTTGATCTACGGATCGTTCCTTAGCCGTGTGCGGTGCCCCCTCCACCATATTCCACTTCGGTCATATCGTCGCCGAGCTTAAGCGAAGCCTGCGCCGGAGAAGTCATATCGTCGCGGAGCTTAGGCGAAGCCCTGCGTCGGTGGAGCATCATCATCGTCCTGCGCCGTCGTCTTGTGGAACTCATCCCGACACTTTGCTGGATCGGAGTCCGGGATCGTCATCGAGCTGAGCGTGTGCAGAACTCGGAGGTGCCGTCGTTCGGTGCTTGGATCGGTCGGATCGTGAAGACGCACGACTACATCAACCGCGTTGTTATAACGCTTCCGCTTTCGGTCTCACGAGGGTGCGTGGACGGACCTCTCTCCTCTCGTTGCTATGCCATCACCATGGTCTTGAGTGTGCGTAGGAAAATTTTGAAATTACTACGTTCCCCAAACAGTGGCATCCGAGCCTGGTTTTATGCGTTGATGTCATATGCACGAGTAGAACACAAATGAGTTGTGGGCGATATAAGTCATACCTTACCGAGCATGTCATACTTTGGTTGGCGGTATTGTGAGATGAAGCGGCCCGGACCGACATTACGCAGACGCTTACGCGAGACTGGTTTCACCGCTCGAGCACTAGTTGCTTAAAGGTGACGGCGGGTGTCCGCTTTCTCACTTTAGTTGAACTGAGTGGCTACGCCCGGTCCTTGTGAAGGTTAAAACAGCACCAACTTGACAAACTATCGTTGTGGTTTTGATGCGAGGTAAACGGTTCTTGCTCAGCCCGTAGCAGCCTCGTAAAACTTGCAACAACAAAGTAGAGGACGTCTAACTTGTTTTTGCAGGGCATGTTGTGATGTGATGTGGTCAAGACGTGATGCTATATTTTATTGTATGAGATGATCATGTTTTGTAACCGAAGTTATCGGCAATGGCAGGAGCCATATGGTTGTCGCTTATTGTATGAAATGCAACGCCATGTAATTGCTTTACTTTATCACTAAGCGATAGCGATAGTCGAGAAGCAATAGTTGGCGAGGCGACAACGATGCTACGATGGAGATCAAGGTGTCGCGCGGTGACGATGGTGATCATGACGGTGCTTGGCGATGGAGATCACAAGCACAAGATGATGATGACCATATCATATCACTTATATTGATTGCATGTGATGTTTATCCTTTATGCATCTTATCTTGCTTTGATTGGCGGTAGCATTATAAGATGATCTCTCACTAAAATTATCAAGAAGTGTTCTCCACGAGTATGCACCGTTGCCAAAGTTCAGTAGTACCCGGACACCACGTGATGATCGGGTGTGATAAGTTCTACGTCCATCTACAACGGTGCAAAACAGTTGCACACGCGAATACTCGAGTTAAACTTGACGAGCCTAGCATATAACAAATATGGCCTCGGAACACGGAGACCGAAAGGTCGAGCATGAATCATATAGTAGATATGATCAACATAGTGATGTTCACCATTGAAACTACTCCATCTCACGTGATGATCGGACATGGTTTAGTTGATTTGGATCACGTAATCACTTAGATGACTAGAGATATGTCTGTCTAAGTGGGAGGTTTTAATATGATTAATTAAACTTAAATTTATCATGAACTTAGTACCGATAGTATTTTGCTTGTCTATGTTTTTGTAGATAGATGGCTCGTCTTTGTTGTTCCGTTGAATTTTAATGCGTTCCTTGAGAAAGCAAAGTTGAAAGATGATGGTAGCAATTACACGGACTGGGTCCATAACTTGAGGATTATCCTCATTGCTGCACGTAAGAATTACGCCTGGAAGCACCGCTGGGTGCCGTGCCTGCTTTGCGAGAGCTACGCCGAAGTTGTGAATGTCCGCAGAGCAAAGCTGATGACTACTCGATAGTTCAGTGTGCCATGCTTTACGGCTTAGAACCGGGTCTTCAACGACGTTTTGAACGTCATGGAGCATATGAGATGTTCCAGAGTTGAAGTTAATATTTCAAGCAAATGCCCGGATTGAGAGATATGAAGTCTCCAATAAGTTCTATAGCTGCAAGATGGAGGAGAATAGTTCATCGGTGAACATATACTCAAAATGTCCGGGTATAATAATCACTTGATTCAACGGGAGTTACTCTTCCGGATGATAGTGTCATTGATGTAATTCTCCAATCATCGCCACCAAGCTACAAGAGCTTCGTGATGAACTATAATATGCAAGGGATGACCAAAACAATTCCCGAGCTCTTCGCAATGCTGAAAGCAGCGGAGGTAGAAATCAAGAAAGAGCATCAAGTGTTGATGGTCAACAAGACCACTAGTTTCAAGAAAAGGGCAAAGGAAAGAAGAAGGAAACTTCAAAATAACAGCAAGAAAGTTGCTGCTCAAGAGAAGAAACCCAAGTCTGGACCTAAGCCTAAATCGAGTGTTTTACCGCAAGCGATCGACATCGAAGCGGAACTGCCCCAAGTATTTGGCGGATAAGAAGGATGGCAAGGTGAACAAAGGTATATGTGATATACATGTTATTGATGTGTACCTTACTAGAGCTCGTAGTAGCACACTGGTATTTGATACTCGGTTCATTGCTAATATTTGCAACTCAAGCATGGGACTACGGAATAGACGAGCAGCGGCAAAGGACGAGGTGACGATGCGCGCGGGAAAGCGGTTCCAAAGTCAATGTGATCGCGGTCGGCACGCTACCTCCATCTACCTTCGGGATTAGTTTTAGACCTAAATAATTGTTATTTGGTGCCGCGTTGAGCATGAACATTATATCTGGATCTTGTTTGATGCGAGACGGTTATTCATTTAAATCAGAGAATAATGGTTGTTCTATTTATATGAGTAATATCTTTTATGGTCACGCACCCTTGAAGAATGGTCTATTTTATTGAATCTCGATAGTAGTAATACACATATTCATAGTGTTGAAACCAAAAGATGCAGAGTTGATAATGATAATGCAACTTATTTGTGGCAATCGCCGTTTAGGTCATATCGTGTAAAACGCATGAAGAAACTCCATACTGATGGGCTTCTAGAATCACTTGATTATGAATCACTTGGTACTTGTGAACCGTGCCTCATGGGCAAGATGACCAAAACGCCGTTCTCCGGAACTATGGAGCGAGCAACTGATTTGTTGGAAATCATACATACTGATGTTTGTGGTCCAATGAATGTTGAGGCACGCAATGGTATCGTTATTTTCTCACCTTCACAGATGATTCGAGCAGATATGGGTATATCTACTTAATGAAACACAAATCTGAAACATTTGAAAAGTTCAAAGAGTTTCAGAGTGAAGTAGAAAATCATCGTAACAAGAAAATAAAGTTTCTACGATCGGATCGTGGAGGAGAATATTTGAGTTACTGAGTTTGGTTTACATTTGAAACAATGTGGAATAGTTTCACAACTCACGCCACCCGGAACACCACAGAGAAATGGTGTGTCCGAACGTCGTAATCGTACTTTACTTGATATGGTGCGATCTATGATGTCTCTTACCGATTTACCGCTATCGTTTTGGGGATATGCTTTAGAGACGGCCGCATTCACGTTAAATAGGGCACCATCTAAATCCGTTGAGGCGACACCGTATGAACTGTGGTTTGGCAAGAAACCAAAGTTGTCGTTTCTTAAAGTTTGGGGCTGTGATGCTTATGTGAAGAAACTTCAACCAGATAAGCTCGAACCCAAATCGAGAAATGTGTCTTCATAGGATACCCAAAGGAGACTGTTGGGTACACTTTCTATCACAGATCTGAAGGCAAGGTTTTCGTTGCTAAATTCGGATCCTTTCTAGAGAAGGAGTTTCTCTCAAAGAAGTGAGTGGGAGGAAAGTAGAACTTGATGAGATAATCAGATCTGCTCCCTTATTGGAAAGTAGTTCATCACAAGAAAGCGGTTCTGTGACAACTACACCAATTAGTGAGGAAACTAATGATGATGATCATGAAGCTTGGATCATGTTTCTCTTGAACTTCAGAGGTCAACAGAGTAAAATACGCACTGAGTGGTGCGGTAATCCTATTACGAAGTCATGTTACTTGACCATGGCGAACCTACAAATTATGAAGAAGCGATGGTGAGCCCAGATTCATGAAATGGCTGGAAGCCATGAAATCTGAGATGGGATCCATGTATGAGAACAAAGTATGGACTTTGGTTGACTTGCCCGATGATCGGCAAGCCATTGAGAATAAATGGATCTTTAAGAAGAAGACCGGCGCCGATGGTAATGTAATCGTTTACAAAGCTCGACTTGTTGCGAAAGGTTTTCGACAAGTTCAAGGGGTTGACTACGATGAGACTTTCTCACCCGTAGCGATGCTTAAGTCTGTCGAATCATGTTAGCAATTGCCGCATTTTATGATTATGAAATTTGGCAAATGGATGTAAAACTGCATTCTTGAATGGATTTCTAGAAGAAGAGTTGTATATGATGCAACCAGAAGGTTTTGTTGATCCAAAGGGTGCTAACAAAGTGTGCAAGCTCCAGCGATCAATTTATGGTGCAGTGCAAGCCTCTCGGAGTTGGAATAAACGCTTTGATAGTGTGATCAAAGCATATGGTTTTATCTGAGACTTTTGGAGAAGCTGTATTTACAAGAAAGTGAGTGGGAGCTCAGTAACATTTCGATATTATATGTGGACGACATATTATTGATTGGAAATGATATAGAATTCTGGATAGCATAAAAGGATACTTGAATAAAAGTTTTTCAATGAAAGACCTCGGTGAAGCTGCTTACATATTGGGCATCAAGATCTATAGAGATAGATCAAGGCGCTTAATTGGACTTTCACAAAGCACATACCTTGATAAAGTTTTGAAGAAGTTCAAAATGGATCGAGGCAAAGAAAGGTTTTTACCTTTATTACAAGGTGTAAGATTGAGTCGACTCAATGCCCCACCACAGCAGAAGATAGAGAAAATGAAAGATGTTCCCTATGCTTCAGCCATAGGCTCTATCATGTATGCAATGCTGTGTACCGGACCGACGTATGCTTAGCTGTAAGCTTGGCAGAAGGTACCAAAGTAATCAGAGTGGATCATGGACAGCGGTCAAGAACATCTGAAATACCGAAAAGGACTAAGGATATGTTTCTCGTATATGGAGGTGACAAAGAGCTAGTCGTAAATGGTTACGTCGATGCAAGCTTTGACACCGATCCGGACGATTCTAAATCGCAAACCGGATACATGTTTTTATTAAGCGGTGGAGCTGTCGGTTGGTGCAGTTCTAAACAAAGCGTCGTGGCGGGATCTACATGTGAAGCGGAGTACATAGCTGCTTCGAAGCAGCAAATGAAGGAGTCTGGATGAAAGAGTTCATTTCCGATCTAGGTGTCATACCTAGTGCATCGGGACCAATGAAGATCTTCGTGACAATCTTGGTGCAATTGCCTTGGCAAAGGAATCCAGATTTCACAAGAGGACCAAGCATATCAAGAGACGCTTCAATTCCATTCGGGACCAAGTCCAAGTGGGAGACATAGAGATTTGCAAAATACATACGGATCTGAATGTTGCAGACCGTTGACTAAGCCTCTTCCACGAGCAAAACATGATCAACACCAAGACTCCATGGGTGTTAGAATCATTACCGTGTAATCTAGATTATTGACTCTAGTGCAAGTGGGAGGCTGAAGGAAATATGCCCTAGAGGCAATAATAAAGTTATTATTTATTTCCTTATACCATGATAAATGTTTATTATTCATGCTAGAATTGTATTAACCGGAAACATAATACATGTGTGAATACATAGACAAACAGATAGTCACTAGTATGCCTCTACTAGACTAGCTCATTAATAAAAGATGGTTGTGTTTCTAACCATAGACATGTGTTGTCATTTGATTAATGGGATCACCTCATTAGGAGAATGATGTGATTGACATGACCCATTCCGTTAGCTTAGCACTTGATCGTTTAGTATATTGCTAATGCTTTCTTCATGACCTATACATGTTCCTGTAACTATGGGATTATGCAACTCCGTTTACGGAGGAACACTTTGGGTACTACCAAATGTCACAACGAATCGGGTGATTATAAAGGAGTACTACAGTGTCTCCAAAGGTACTTGTTGGGTTGGCGTAGTTCGAGATTAGGTTTTGTCACTCCGATTGTCGGAGAGGTATCTCTGGCCTTCTCGGTAATACACATCACATAAGCCTTGCAAGCATTACAACTAATGAGTTAGTTGTGAGATGATGTATTACGGAACAAGTAAAGAGACTTACTGTAACGAGATTGAACTAGGTATTGGATACCGACGATCGAATCTCGGGTAAGTAACATACCGATGACAAAGGGAACAACGTATATGTCGTTATGCGGTTTGACCGATAAAGATCTTCGTAGAATATGTAGGAACCAATATGGGCATCCAGGTTCCGCTATTGGTTATTGACCGAGAATGGTTCTAGGTCATGTCTACATAGTTCTCGAACCCGTAGGGTCCGCACGCTTAACGCTTCGATGACAGTTCATTATGAGTTTATAAGTTTTGATGTACGAAGGTTGTTGAGTCCGGATGTGATCACGGACATGACGAGGAGTCTCGAAATGGTCGAGACATAAAGATTGATATATTGGAAGCCTATGTTTGGACTTGGAAGGTTCCGGATGAAAACAGGAAGTTCTTTAACACCGGGGTTACTGAACCCCGGGGTCTATGGGCCTTGATGGGCCATAGAGAGAAGAGGAAGGGCCGGCCGGGCAGGCAGGCGCGCCCCTCCCCTCTAGTCCGAATAGGACAAGGAGGGGGGGCGCGCCTTCCTCTTACCCTCCTCCAATCCTAATCCAACTAGGAAGGGGGAGTCCTACTCGGTGGGAGTAGGACTCCTCAGCGCCCCTTGGGCTGGCCGCACCCCTTGCTCCTTTATATACGGGGCAGGGGGGCACCCCTGAACACACAAGTTGATCTACGGATCGTTCCTTAGCCGTGTCGGTGCCCCCTCCACCATATTCCACTTCGTCATATCGTCGGCGGAGCTTAGGCGAAGCCTGCGCGGAGAAGTCATATCATCGCGGAGCTTAGGCGAAGCCCTGCGTCGCTGGAGCATCATCATCGCCACCACGCCGTCGTCGACAGAACTCATCCCGACACTTTGCTGGATCGAGTCCGGGATCGCCATCGAGCTGAACGTGCGAGAACTCGGAGGTGCCGACGCTCGGTGCTTGGATCGGTCGGATCGTGAAGACGTCGACTACATCAACCGCATTGTTATAACGCCCGCTTTCGGTCTCACGAGGGTGCGTGGACAGACACTCTCCCCTCTCGTTGCTATGCCATCACCATGGTCTTGAGTGTGCGTAGGAAAATTTTGAAATTACTACGTTCCCCAAACATTAAGATCTATAGAGATAGATCGAGGAGGCTGCTCAGCTTAAGCCAGAGCACGTACATAGATAAAGTGTTGAAGCGGTTCAAGATGAGTGAGGCGAAGAAAGGGTTCTTGCCGCTCTCACATGGTATAAGGCTAAGCGAGACTCAGAGTCCTTCGACATCTAATGAGTGAAGCAGGATGAGTAGGATTCCGTATGCCTCGGCAATCGGATCCATCATGTATGCCATGATATGTACAAGGCCTGATGTTGCTTTTGCAATAAGCCTAACAAGTAGATACCAGGCCAACCCAGGTGAGAGTCACTGGGCAGCGGTAAAGACTATTTTAAAGTACCTGAAAAGGACTAAAGAGATGTTCCTAGTTTATGGAGGTGAGGAAGAGCTCGTCGTAAGGGGTTACGTCGATGCTAGTTTCCAAACCGACAGAGATGATTGTCGATCACAGTCCAGATTCGTGTATGTCCTGAATGGAGGAGCAGTGCACTGGATGAGTTCCAAATAGGATACGGTGGCCGATTCTACCACAGAAGCCGAATACATTGCGGCTTGTGAAGCTGCAAAGGAAGGTGTTTGGATCCGGCATTTTCTGGATGATCTTGGTATTTTCCTAGCCTCGGTGAAATCGTTGGACCTTTATTGTTGTAACATCCCAAATTTTCAATTTGGAATGTTATACATTAGGTCATCATGCATATCATATTTTTCTCGCATTTTTCCGATCCTAGAAAATTTCACGCAACTCAAGGACCCTCGGAGAGAGTTGGAAGTTTCATTATTTTCATATTTGGGATTTCTCAAATTTTGAAAATAGGATCATTTGGATTTATTTAAATTATCTTCATAAAGTTTTTCTTATAAAATTTTAAGAGAGGGAATAATATGACTTTCCCAACATTTAGGAAAAAGCGAAGGTATTATAAATAAATCAAATTTGGCTTTTGAAGATTTATTTTGCTTAGGCAAAATGAGCATTTTAAAATATATGCATGTTTGCCGCTTTTAAAGTTCATTTTGTTCGACTCATTTTTAGGAGTCGGGAAAATTATTTTATTAAAATCGGAGTTCGTTTGGTATTTTTTTAACTCGTTTGGTTTTGATAAAAAAATCGCGCCCCACGGGCCAAGGCCCAGCTGCCCAGCCAAAGAAGTGCCTCGCCCACCTCCCTCTCTCCCACAAGACGCGCCGCCATGTGAGCCCGCCACAAGACGCCACCCCCGCCGCCCGCTCGTGTCCGGGTCGGACACGAGGTCGCCACGCCTGGCCCCTTCCCAAGCCGCCAACCTCCCCCTCTTAAATACCGCCGCCCCCCTCTCTCTCATCCCGCCGCCCGCCTCCAAGCCGAGCCCTTGCCGTCGCCAAGGCCGCCGCCGCCGCTGTTCCCCGCCGACGCCGAACCCCCGCCTCGCCGCCCCTCCCGACCCTGACCCGCCCACCGGAGCCCCCGAGCCCCTCCGTGAAGCCCTGAGGTAGCCGACCTCGCCGCCCGCCCGATCCGGTTTTCCCTATAAAACCGATCCGGTTTTTTTTGTGATGTTCGGTTTTTTTCAAAAAACCCTAGATTGGTTTTATTTTTCGGTTTTTTAATTAACGAACGCTCACCGAACCGCTCGTTTCAATGAATGTGTTCGTTGGATTAGTTCTGTTAACTAACGTCCGCTATTTAAACCGTTCGTCGCTTTTCTTTTAATCGGATTTAATCCGTTATTTTTCCGATTCGATTTCGATCCGATTTTCAAATCTGTTTATTTTCTCGCTCGCTTATCGGAATCGGGTGATTCAAGCGCTGGAGTTTCATTCTGAAACCGCCGTTCGACTAACCTACTTACACAGAGTTTTGTTACTGTAAAATTTTGACCTAGTTTCAGATTGCTAAACCGAGTCGTTCTCCTCGAGTTTCGACTTTCGATGCTTTATTTGATTCGATTCTTTTGCAAACAGGGTTCTTAAGTTGAACTCTCGGTTAGATCTTTTATTCGAGATTTCCCGTGCATTAGATGAGTACTTATTGTATGCTTGTTGTTTGTCTGCGTTAGATCACCCGGTGCGCCGCTTGTTACTTGAATCTCTAGGTCTCATGGATCATCGCAAGGCAAGTAACACTTGATCATACCTTTTCTACTACCCAGTTTTTATGCATTAGATCAAACCTCAAACACTTGCATGTTTAGGATCAAATTAAATTGTGGGTTTGGGAAGTAGATTGAGGTAGTACCTATTACTGTTTTACTTATGAAACCTTGGGAGTTACTTCTAGGTTTGCTTATTGTGCCATGCTATGCTAGTAGACGTGGATTGGGTGAGTGAATATCCATGACAGATGTGAGATTGTTAATTAATGGTTTATCTAAGGTGGCAACCTAAACACACATCTGGGTGGATTGAGGCACCTGGTTTCTATCAGATTTGCTCAGATTTCTTGGACCGCCACCCGTGCTCTAAGGGATCATAAGATTATTCAAACTGGAAACTTCCGTGTGCAGCCACAAGCCAATTATGGGCTCATGTAGTTGACTAAGTTGTGCTAACTCTTACGGGTAGGCTAGCTGATGTAGGGGATGTAGGTTGGTACGGTCTACCCACATGTAAGGTGCTAGCGCTCGAAAGACTATGTCTCGGTCATCCGCTTCTCAAACACCATGTAAAAGGGAACCAAGCGGAGGCGATCGAGTCTTGTGGGGAAAAGTGCGCAAACCTCTGCAGAGTGTATAAACTAATCATGATTAGCCGTGTCCCCGGTTATGGACGCCTTGAGTATCTAGTTCTTGAATATCATGTGAATCTCAACATGTTACTTCTAAATAAAAGTTATTGGGTTTTGATGAGTACTTTTAATTGGGATTGAGGATGTTGTCAACCATTCTCAATGTTTAACAACCACCATGATAGTTAAATAAAGTTATTCCTTTGATGTAGGGAAAATCAGCTTTATGCAAATGTAACAGAGAGCCTTACCACCAGCCAAATATGCATGTAGTATAGGCTTATTCCTTCATTGCTCTTATGTGTTACATTGCCAAAGATATTCCATGTCTGACCGTTTGTTGGCTGCAACTTTCACGTTGCGAGACTTTTCGCACGATTTAGTAAGGTGTTAGGTCGTGGTTCTATACTCGGTGATGCCGTTGGAGTTGATGGACTCGCTTATCTTCCAAGCCTTCCGCTGTTATCATTAGATGGCCTTAAGCCATATTATTGTAATAAGTTCCCTTGTGGACAACGATGTAATAAGTGTGTGATTGCTACTCGCTATAAATCCTTCGGCTTGTGTGGTGTCGGCATTCTCGATCCAGGATGACACCGAGCACGAGACTTGATCCATTCGGTCTGGTCGCTGAGAGAATGGTATCGAGCACACGCCGATCGTAGGACACGACCACTAAGTTAAAGCCATAGATCACTACTCTCTTCTCATTTTCTAACTCCTCACCTTTTCTACTCTTTAGGATGACGGACGCGAAGATCAAGTACACCCAACCAGATGAAGGCACACCTTTTGGATTTCACTTGAAGGAAGTCACCAAATACCGAACATTGGACTACCCAAGCTTCACCGAACTTTCAACGCCACTCGCTCAAGAGGAGCGCTGAAGATTCAAGCTCATGTTCCAGAAGGACATTCGCCCCAATCACCAAGCCTATAGATAGTGTTTTCGTGCACCAACTTGAGTCCAGGAAAGAGCATGGCAGCTCACATCACCATGGGATGCATTGGAGAAGTTTATCAAGAAGACCTCAAGGACACTATCTACCAGATTTATGGACGCCGAGATGACAAGCGGGACGTCGTCAAGACCAAGAAGGATAGATCCATTGCAGCTTTCATCCAGAGTTAAATCAGCACATTCGACGCCAGGAGAACCAAATGTGCAATGATATGTTGGAGTTGCAGAATACAAAGGGAAGGATCATCGAACTGGAAGGAGAACTAAAGACTACACACAAGGACTACATGGACGAGATCGTAGCTCTGGCAAGACACAATAACGATCTTAAGTACGAGATCGAAGAACTCAAGAAGAAGTTGGCGCTCAGGAATGAAGACCAGTATGTCAATTACCCAAGCGACTACATTAACATCGACGACACCGATTCGGATCCAAGTGAACCCGACTTTGAAGACGGTCGAGCAGACATCATGGAGTCTTCCACGGTTCAAATTAGTAGAAGTCCCCACATAATTAGTAGTATTTCCTCCATGTAAACATTATAGTACACGCACTTTTGCGATAGTTAGATCGATGTAAGCCCTTGTTTGATTGAATGAAGTGATTTTGTGTGCATTTGCTCATGTGCATTTGGGTAGTGATTCCCTTAGACCTCATTCTATTCTACATTTCTTCTTTTCTAAACCCATCGATGCCTCCGAGACGCGACCCGGATTCGTTTTCCGCCAGAGATCACCCAATTGATCCAGCAGCGAATACCCTGATTCAAACATTGGTGCGTAACCAGGAACAACAACAACAACAACAACAACAACAACCCACCACCACCACCACTGCGGATCATCTAACTCGCTTCCTTAGACTGAATCCACCGGTGTATTCCAAAGAGCACCGAGCCGATTGTAGCAGATGACCGGCTCCGCAAGATAGGAAGGAGTTGACCATCGCGGGATGCACAGATGGTGAAAGAGTGAAGTTTGCAGCACATCAGCTTGAAGGACCCGCAGCAGCATGGTGGGAGAATTTCACACCACTTACCCGGTAGACACCGCCACATGGGATCAATTTCAGCAAGCTTTTCAGACCGCCCATGTTTCAGCAGGAGCCATGGCTATGAAGAAGCGTGAGTTTCGCAACTTACGCCAAGGAGGAAGGACTGTTGGCGACGTGGATGACTTTAGTAAATTAGCACGTTATGCCCCGGATGACGCTACTCTTGATGCAGCTAAACAGGAGAAGTTTTAGAAGGACTGAATGATGAGTTCAAGATGCCGTTGATGGTAGCCAGTTTCAACAACTACCGGGAGTTGGTAGACCGAGCCCTCATGATTGAAGGAAAGCAGCAGAAGAATTGAGAACTGCAAGCGGAAGTATGGACAAGGGAAGTATAACTCGAGCTCGTGAAACCTCGTTATACCCCTAAATCAGGAATTCAGTTTCAGATACCCATGGAGGAGGAAATTCGATAACCATAATGGCGCCAAGAATGGGAACGGAATGGAGGAAGCAACGGCAGAATCGCACCAACCCGTCAACACCATCCAAGGTAGACTTGAGTCACATTACTTGCTTTAAGTGCCGCAAGACTGGGCACTATGCAAATGACTGTCCAGAAGGCCAAAATGGAAATGGCAATGGAAGCTCTGGAAAGAAGCCCAACCCTTTCAATAGGGGACAGGTGAACCACATTGATGTGGAGGAGATTGAAGATCAGCCCGATGCAGTAATCGGTAAGTTTTTGGTTAAGTCATTTACTGCAGTTGTTCTTTTCGATACTGGTGCATCGCATTCATACATATCAAGGGGATTTGTGGATAAGTACAAGTTACCGACCCAAGCCCTTAGGTCACCCATGCTAGTAACCTCACCCGGAGCAGAGTACATGGCTAGTAAATGGTGTGATCGACTACCACTAAGGATTGGACACTATGTCTTCCCCTCAGACCTAATAGTTCTGGAATCCCAAGGATTGGATGTGATATTAGGAATGGATTGGTTATCAAAGTATGGAGGAAACATAGATTGTACCACAAGGTCAATTTTGCTCACCACACCAGAAGGAAGAAGGATTAAGTATGTATCACGGCACGAGCCGAGGAGAGCACAAGTTAATTGCTTATCAGGAGTAGTACAGGAAGAAGTACCAGTGGTGAAGGATTATCCTGATGTATTTCGGAAGAATTGCTGTGAATGCCACGGATAGAGACATTGAGTTTTGATCGAGCTGTTGCCGTGAACAGGCCCGATATCTAAGCGATCAGACAGGATGCCCGCAAAGGATTTATGGAAATCAAGAAGCGATTAAGGAACTATTGGATAAAGGTTTTATTCGCCCAAGTTCTTCACCTTGGGGATCACCCGCTTTGTTAGTAGAGAAGAAGGATGGATCTTTGAGAATGGTTGTTGATTATCGTGGATTGAATGAAGTAACAATCAAGAACAAGTACCCACTACCTATGATAAATGATCTGTTTGATCGCTTGCAAGGAGCCAAAGTGTTTTCCAAGATTGACTTGCGATCGTGGTACCATCATTGAAGATTCGGGAGCAAGACATACCCAAGACATCATTTACCACGAGATATGGACTGTATGAGTATACCGTTATGTCATTTGACTGACTAACGCTACCAGCCTATTTCATGAACACGATGAACAAAGTGTTTATGGAGTTTTTGGATAAATTCGCCGTGGTGTTCATTGATGATATTTTGATTTTCTCAAGAATGAAGAGGAACACAAGGAACATTTGCGATTGGTTTTGGAGAAACCGAGGAACACCAGTTGTATGCCAAGTTCAGCAAATGTGAGTTTTGGCTAAAGGAAGTTGGATTTCTCGGACATGTTATATCCGGAGAAGGGATATCAGATTGACCCCACAAAAGTTGAGACCAGAATCAAATGGGAAGCACCAACGACAGTTGGAGAGATTCGAGTTTCCTTGGACTCGCAGGATACTACCAAGATTCATTGAGAATTTCTCAAGGATTGCAAAGCCTATGACTGAATTGTTGAAAAAGGAAAACAAATTCATATGGACCGAGGACTGTGAGGCTAGTTTTCGGAGTTGAAGAAAAGATTGGTTACCTCACCAGTTTGATATTGCCGATCGGACTAAGGATTATGAGGTGTATTGCACGCTTCACGCCGAGGACTTGGAGCCGTGCTTATGCAGGAAGGAAGAGTTGTTTCAGTATGCTTCACGACAACTTAAGCCCCATGAGTTGAATTATGCCACTCATGATTTGGAGTTAGCAGCCGTTGTGCATGCCTTGAAGACATGGAGACATTTTCTCATTGGAAATCATTGTGAAGTATATACGGATCACAAGAGTTTGAAGTACATCTTCACCCGTATGAATTGAATCTCGACAAAGGAGATGGTTAGAACTTATCAAGGATTATGATATGAGATTGCATTATCACCCGAAAGGCTAATGTCGAGTTGACGATTGAGCCGTAAGAGCCACGTCAATACCCTAATGATGGGAGGAATACCCAATGAGTTAGCCGAGGACCTTCGAGAGCTATGTTTGGAAATAGTTCCGAGAGGCTATGTAGCAGCATTGGAGATTCAGTCGACACTAATGGACAAAATCAGAGAAGCCCAAAAGGCAGATAAGGAAGTTGCCTCCATAAAGGAGAAAATGGGCAAAGGAAAAGCTAAAGGATTTCGTGAGGATGAGCACGATACCCTATGGTTTGAAGACCGTGTTTATGTGCCCAATGACCCGTAGATCGGGAAGTTGATTTTGCAAGAAGCCCATGATTCACCCTATTCGATTCACCCAGGAAATACCAAGATGTATTTGGATTTGAAGAATATTTTCTGGTGGACCGGAATGAAGAAGGATATTGCGGAGTATGTAGCAATTTGCGACGTATGTCAGAAAGTAAAGGCAGAGCATCGAAGCCAGCAGGATTGTTACAACCGCTGCCGATACCGAATGGAAGTGGGATAAACTAGGCATGGATTTCATCACAGGTTTGCCAAAGACCCGCTCAGATATGACTCGATTTGGGTTATAGTCGATCGCTTAACAAAGGTAGCTCATTTTATTCCGATCAAGACTACCTATAGCAGTGCTAAGTTGGCAAAGATATACATGACCAGAATTGTGTGCTTACACGGAGTTCCAAGGAGCATCAGACGATGAGGAACCCAGTTTACCTCGAAATTTTGGAACCCGATTACGAAACATTGGGAACCAGACTAGAATTCAGACAGCTTTCCACCCACAGACCGATGGACAGACCGAGAGAGTCAATCAGATTTTGGAGGACATCTTGAGAGCTTGTGCACTAGATTATGGATCTAGTTGGGATGATAATTTGCCGATGCAGAATTTTCCTACAACAACAGTTACCAAACCAGCTTGAAGATGGCACCTTTTGAGGCTCAGATGGAAGAAGGTGCAGGACACCGTTGTCATGGGACTAAACCGAGATCGTCGCTTGTTTGGACCAGATTTGATTAAGGAGTCTAACAGAAATTAAGTTAATTCGAGACAGGCTCAAGGTAGCCCAGTCCGCATGTAAGAGCTATGCCGATTCAAAGCGCAGCGATTGAGTATGAGGTTGAGACAGAGTATATCTTAGAGTATCCCGCTTCGTGGAGTTAAGCGTTTTGGAGTTAAAGGAAGTTAGCACCCGCTTCGTTGGACCATATAAGATTTTGCAACGCATGGGAGAAGTTGCGATAAGTTGGAATTGCGGAAGGACTGTCGGGAGTTCATGACGTATTCCATGTTTCTCGATTGAAGAAATGTCACCCGAAATAGCAGAGGTACCGTTAAGAGATACAGTACCACCGAAGCAATTCATTGAAGGATGACTTGACATATGAGGAAAACCGTTAAGATTCTCGATTATGCCAGCAGAGTTACCCGCAGCAAGGTTATCAAGTTTTGCAAAGTGCAGTGGAGCCACCACACTGAGGATGAAGCCACCTGGGAAAGAGAGGAAGTTTTGCTCAAAGACCACCCTCACCTATTTTCTAGCCAACCCGAATCTCGAGGGCGAGATTCATCTTAAGGGGGTAGGTTTGTAACATCCCAAATTTTCAATTTGGAATGTTATACATTTTCAATTTGAAATTCATATTTGTAAATTTTCCCAACAAGTAGACCACATATCACATGGGAAACTTATTTTCTTTTATTTTTTTGACATTTCCATCATTTTCTTTTATTTTTTTAAACTGAAAAGGCGGTCCTGGGGGGTGCATTCGGTGGAATTTTTGGGCCAAGTTTGTAATGGCGCACCGTGGGAGTGGTGCGCCATTACTAGTTCAACTAGTAATGGCGCACCACACACACACGATGCGCCATTACTAGTTTTGAAAAAAATAAAAAAAATTGAAAAAAAAATACTAGTGGCGCACCAGTGGATAGTGCGCCATTACTAGTTTACTAGTTTAACTAGTAATGGCGCACTATCAACTGGTGCGCCATTACTAATTTCGAAAAAAATAAAAAAAATTGAAAAAAATTGAAAAAAAATTACTAGTGGCGCACCGTGGATGTGGTGCGCCATTACTTGTTTAACTAGTAATGGCGCACTATCCACTGGTGCGCCATTACGAGTTTTGACAAAAAAATGAAAAAAAAAATTGTTACTAATGGTGCACCGTGGATGTGGTGCGCCATTAGTATTTGGACACTAATGACGCAACAACACATCATGCACCATTAGTATATACTAATGGTGCACCACATGTGCGCCATTAGTGGCCATATCATCTATAGCCCTTTTCCTAGTAGTGGTCCTCAAGCAATTCAGTTGATAAACTGAAAGTGATAAAGAAAAACTTTTGCAAACTCTGTTCGCTCTTGTTGTTGTAAATATGTAAAGCCAGCATTCAAGTTTTCAGCAAAGCTTATGACTAACCACATTCGCAATAACTCTTAGGTCCCATGTTTACTCATGTCAATGGCATAATCAACTAGCGAGCAATAATAATAAATCTCGGATGACAACACTTACTCAAAACAATCATGATATGATATAACAAGATGGTATCTCGCTAGGCCTTTCTGAGACCGCAAAACATAAATGCAGAGCACCTTTAAAGATCAAGGACTGACTAGACATTGTAATTCATGGTAAAAGAGATCCAGTCATAGTCATAGCCAATATAAATTAATAGTAATTGATGCAAATGACAGCAGTGCTCTCCAGCTGGTGCTTTTTAATAAGAGGGTGATGACTCGACATAAAAGTAAATAGATAGGCCCTTCGCAGAGGGAAGCAGGGATTTGTAGAGGTGCCAGAGCTCGGTTTTGAAATAGAGATAAATAATATTTTGAGCGGCATACTTTCGTTGTCAACATAACAACCAAGAGATGGCGATATCTTCCATGCTACACACATTATAGGAGGTTCCCAAACAGAATGGTAAAGTTTATACTCCCTCTCCACCAACAAGCATCAATCCATGGCTTGCTCGACACAACGAGTGCCTCCAACTAGCAACAGTCCCAGGGGGAGTTTTGTTTGCAATTATTTTGATTTAGTTTGCATAAAGCATGGGACTGGGCACCCCGGTGACCAGCCATTTTCTCATGAGTGAGGAGCGGAGTCCACTCCTCTTAAAAATAACCCGCCTATCATGGAAGATACAGACATCCCTAGTTGATACATGAGCTATTCGAGCATACAAAGCAGAATTTCATTTGAAGGTTTAGAGTTTGGCACATACAAATTTACTTGGAACGGCAGGTAGATACCGCATATAGGAAGGTATGGTGGACTCATATGGCATAACTTTGGGGTTTAAGGGATTGGATGCACAAGCAGTATTCCCGCTTAGTACAAGTGAAGGCTAGCAAAAGACTCGGAAGCGACCAACTAGAGAGCGACAACAGTCATGAACATGCATTAAAATTAACAAACATTGAGTACAAGCATGAGTAGGATATAATCCACCATGAACATAAATATCGTGAAGGCTATGTTGATTTGTTTCAACTACATGTGTGAACATGTGCCAAGTCAAGTCACTTAAATCATTCAAAGGAGGATACCACCCCACTATACCACATCACAACCATTTTAATAGCATGTTGGCATGCAAGGTAAACCATTATAACTCATAGCTAATCAAGCATGGCACGAGCAACTGTAATCTCTAATTGTCATTGCAAACATGTTTATTCATAATAGGCTGAATCAGGAACGATGAACTAATCATATTTACAAAAACAAGAGAGGTCAAGTTCATACCAGCTTCTCTCATCTCAGTTAGTCCATCATATATCGTCATAATTGCCTTTCACTTGCACGACCGAATGATGTGAATAATAATAAGAGTATACGTGCATTGGACTAAGCTGGAATCTGCGATCATTCAATAAACAGGAGAAGACAAGGCAATATGGGCTCTTGGTTAAATCAACAATAATGCATATAAGAGCCACTTCAACAATTTAATCATGGTCTTCTCCTATCAACCCCCAAAGAAAAGAAAAGAAATAAAACTATTTACACGGGAAAGCTCCCAACAAGCAAAAGAAGAACGGGAAATATTTTTGGGTTTTCTTTTAATTATTACTACTACAACAAGAAAATAAACTAGCTAAAAAGTTAGTACTATTTTTTTTGTTTTTTCTTAAGATTTTTCAAACACACAAGAAGAAAGCAAGAAAAAGGAAAATAAACTAGCATGGATATTACAGTGAAAAAATACGAGCACCGACATCTAGCAATGAGTGTGTGAACATGAATGTAATGTCGGTGGGAAATACGTACTCCCCCAAGCTTAGGCTTTTGGCCTAAGTTGGACTATTGCCACGGCTGGCCTGGCGGATATCCATAGTTGTAGCTGGGGTCGTACTGCGATGCGGCGGTTATCGCCTCCTGGGCTGCAGCGTGGCGGCGAGCTGCCTCCACCCTCCACTCGTACTCATCTGCCACCTCTTTGGTAATAAAATGTCTTCCTTTTGCCTGATAATCAAAGAAGGCAGGAGCAGGGAGAGTAATACGGACATCACGACGTCTGTCAAAGATTAAGCGATACTTGAGAGGTGATTCATTCCTCTCGACAAACTGGTGGTGAACCATAGCATTAAAGTCTAAGTAAGTAGGAGGCAATTCAATATCATCATTATGTATGGTTACACCAAGAAAATCAGCTAAGCGGGTTACATAAATTCCACCGAAGAAATCTCCATTAAATCTATTATGATGCAACCTACGTGCAACAATGGCTCCCAAAATTATAAGATTTGTCTCCTAACACATCACTTCTAAGAATACTGAGGTCAGGGACACACATATGACATGCTTCATCTTTACCATTTATGCACCTACCTATGAAGAGAGCAAAATAATGTATAGCAGGAAAATGGATGCTCCCTATGGTAGCTTGTGCTATATCTCTAGATTCCCCCATAGTTATACTAGCAAGAAAATTTCTAAATTCAGATTTGCGAGGTTCACTAGCACTACCCCATTGTGGAAGTTTGCAAGCAGTGGTAAAATCCTCTAAGTCCATCGTATAAGATTTTTCATAAAGATCAAACAGGACAGTTGGAGAATTGCGTGAAGATGAAAATTCAAACCTCCACACAAAGGAACTAGCTAGATAGTGGTACTGGCGGCACTTTTCCTCCTCGAAGCTCACAAGATCAGCGTTACGCAAATATGCGTTAAATTTTTCCCTGATTCCCGCTTGATCCATAGAGTTTTCTGAAGGCTATTCAGAAGGACGCACTGGAGCGTCCCTTGGCGGCTCATCGTCAGCATCACGCATTGCAAGCCTGGGTCCTTGCTTCCTTGAAGAACCACCTTGGTACATTTTCCTAAGCATATTTCTTCCTCCAAAAATTTCTGAAATTTTTAGTAACTTCAAATAAAAGTGAACCAAGCTCAACAAAATTGATATCAACTACTCCTACAAGTGCCTAGAGCCTATATCATGCATTAGAACTACTTGGAACCATATAAATTTGACATGCAAGCTCAAGAACATGGTCACCTAGGCAGCACAAATTTGCAATGAATAAAGCACTAGAACAAAAACTAATTGGACCAATGGAGGAGTCACATACCAAGGAACAATCCCCCCAAGCAGTTTTGTGAGAGGTGCTTTGAGCAAGGAGATCGAAAATCGCAGCAAAATGAGCTAGAACTCGTGCTTGAGCTGGATGGTGATTTTTTTGGGAGGAAGAAGGAGTGTGTGGGTGCAGGAATAAGTGGAGGGGAGCCACCATGGGACCACGAGGCAGGGGGCATGCCCTGTAGGGGTGGGCGCGCCTAGGACCCTCGTGTCCAGGTGTTTGTTCCCCCTGCTGTGTTCTCAGTTCCAGATATTCTCAAATATTCCAGAAAAAATCTTATTAAATTGGCAGGGCATTTGGAGAACTTTTATTTTTGAGGTATTTTTATATTGCCCGGATAAATCAGAAAACAGACAAAAAATACTATTTTTACTTTATTTCAACTAAATAACAGAAAGTAGAAGGAGGGTACAGAAGGTTATGCCTTCTAGTTTCATCCATCTCATGCTCATCAAAAGGAATCCACTAACAAGGTTGATCAGGTCTTGTTAACAAACTCATTCCGAATAACATGGAACCGGAGAAATTTCGAATAACACTATGTTACCTCAAAGGGGATACACACATCCCCAATAATAAGAATATCATATTTCTTCTTGACAGGAGGAAGAGGAAATTCAAAACCTCCAAAAATAATCGATGGAATTCTTCCAATAGAATTGATACTATGAACTTGAGGTTGTTTCCTTGGAAAGTGTACCATATGCTCATTTCCATTAACATGAAAAGTGACATTGCCTTTGTTGCAATCAATAACATCCCCTGCAGTATTCAAAAAGGGCCTTCCAAGAATAATAGACATACTATCATCCTCGGGAATATCAAGAATAACAAAGTCCGTTAAAATAGTAACGTTTGCAACCACAACAGGCACATCCTCACAAATACCGATAGGTATATCAGTTGATTTATCGGCCATTTGCAA
Organism: Aegilops longissima; assembly: GCA_021605205.1. Classification (NCBI taxonomy): domain Eukaryota; kingdom Viridiplantae; phylum Streptophyta; class Magnoliopsida; order Poales; family Poaceae; genus Aegilops; species Aegilops longissima. Next base: position 206,386,079 of record CM038679.1, read on the forward strand.
AGATATTTCGGTAGGTGTCAACTTATTCAAGTCAAGTCTATGATATAAAGAGAGAGGCATAACACTAACACCGGCTCCAAGATCACATAAAGTAGTTTTAACATAGTTTCTTTTAATGGAGCATGGTATAGTAGGTACTCCTGGATCTCCAAGTTTCTTTGGTATTCCACCCTTAAAAGTATAGTTAGCAAGCATGGTGGAAATTTTAGCTTCCGGTATCTTTCTTTTATTAGTAACAATTTCTTTCATATACTTAGCATAAGGGTTCATTTTGAGCATATCAGTTAATCGCATACGCAAAAAGATAGGTCTAATCATTTCAGCAAAGCGCTCAAAATCCTCATCATCCTTTTTCTTGGATGGTTTGGGAGGAAAAGGCATGGGTTTCTGAACCCATGGTTCTCTTTCTTTACCGTGTTTCCTAGCAACAAAGTCTCTCTTACCATAACGTTGATTCCTTGATTGTGGGTTATTAAGATCAACAGCAGGTTCAATTTCTACATCATTATCATTACTAGGTTGAGCATCATCATGAACATCATCATTAGCATTTTCATTAGGCTCATGTTCATTACCAGATTGTGTTTCAGCATCGGAAATAGAAATATCATTTGGATTCTCAGGTAGTTCAGCAATAGGTTCACTAGAAGCATGCAAAGTCCTATCATTTTTCTTTTTCTTCTTTTTAGAAGGACTAGGTGCATCTATATTATTTCTCTGAGAATCTTGCTCAATTCCCTTAGGGTGGCCTTCAGGATACAAAGGTACCTGAGTCATTTTACCAGTTCTAGTAGCCACTCTAACAGCATAATCATTATTCTTACTATTCAATTCATTGAGCAAATCATTATGAGCTTTAAGTACTTGTTCTACTAGAGTGGTAACCATAGAAGCATGTTTACTAATGAGTTTAAGTTCACCTTTAACTCTAGACATATAATCACCCAAGCGTTCAATCATATAAGCATTTTGTTTTAATTGTCTACCAAAATAAGTATTGAAATCTTCTTGCTTAACCATAAAGTTATCAAACTCATCCAAACATTGGCTAGCAAACTTAGTAGGAGGGATTTTAGCTTTATCATATCTATAGAGAGAATTTACCTTTACTACCTGTGTCGGGTTATCAAGACCATGAGTTTCTTCAATAGGTAATGGATTAAGATCATATGTTTCTTCAACAGGCGGTAAATTAAGACCGTGTATTTCTTCAATAGGAGGTAATTTCTTAACATCTTAAGCTTTAATACCTTTTTTCTTTCATAGATTTCTTTGCCTCTTGCATATCTTCAGGACTGAGAAATAGAACACCTCTTTTCTTCGGAGTTGGTTTAGGAATAGGCTCGGGAAGCGTCCAATTATTTTCATTTGTCAACATATTATTCAATAGAATCTCAGCTTCATCCGGTGTTCTTTCCATGAAAACAGAACCAACACAACTATCCAGGTAATCTCTGGAAGCATCGGTTAGTCCATTATAAAAGATATCAAGTATTTCATTTTTCTTAAGAGGATGATCAGGCAAAGCATTAAGTAGTTGGAGAAGCCTCCCCCAAGCTTGTGGGAGACTCTCTTCTTCAATTTGCACAAAGTTGTATATATCCCTTAGAGCAGCTTGTTTCTTATGAGCAGGGAAATATTTAGCGGAGAAGTAATAAATCATATCCTGGGGACTACGCACACAACCAGGATCAAGAGAATTAAACCATATCTTAGCATCACCCTTTAATGAGAACGGAAATATTTTATGGATATAAAGGTAGCGAGATTTCTCATCATTAGTGAACAGGGTGGCTATATCATTTAATTTAGTAAGATGTGCCACAATAGTTTCAGATTCATAGCCATAAAAAGGATCAAATTCAACCAAAGTAATTATATCAGGATCAACAGAGAATTCATAATCCTTATCAGTAACATAGATAGGTGAAGTAGCAAAAGCAGGGTCAGGTTTCATCCTAGCATTAAGAGATTGCTGCTTCCATTTAGCTAATAACTTCTTAAGATCACTTCTATCATTGCAAGCTAAAATAGCTCTAGCAGATTCTTCATCCAGAACATAACCCTCAGGCACAACAGGTAATTCATATTTATTAGGGGGAGAGTCTTCATCATCACTATCTTCAATATTATCAATTTCAATAATTTCATTCTCTCTAACCCTAGCAAGTTGTTCATCAAGAAATTCACCAAGTGGCACAGTAGTATCAAGCATAGAAGTAGTTTCATCATAAGTATCATGCATAGTAGAAGTGGCATCATTAATAACATGCGACATATTAGAATGAATAGTAGAAGCAGGTTTAGGTGTCGCAAGCTTACTCAAAACAGAAGGTGAATCAAGTGCAGAGCTAGATGGCAGTTCCTTACCTCCCCTCGTAGTTGAGGGATAAATTGTTGTTTTCGCGTCTTTCAAGTTCTTCATAGTGACCAGTAGATATAAATCCCAAGTGACTCAAAGAATAGAGCTATGCTCCCCGGCAACGACGCCATAAAATAGTCTTGATAACCCACAAGTATAGGGGATCGCAACAGTTTTCGAGGGTAGAGTATTCAACCTAAATTTATTGATTCGACACAAGGGGAGCCAAAGAATATTCTCAAGTATTAGCAGTTGAGTTGTCAATTCAACCACACCTGGATAACTTAGTATCTACAGCAAATTATTTAGTAGCAAAGTAATATGGAAGTAACGGTAACAGTAGCAAAAGTAATATTTTTGGGTTTTGTAGTGATTGTAACAGTAGCAACGGAAAAGTAAATAAGTGAGGAACAATATATGAAAAGCTCATAGGCATTGGATCGGTGATGGAAAATTATGCCGGACGCGGTTCATCATGTAACAGTCATAACATAGGTTGACACAGAACTAGCTCCAATTCATCAATGTAATGTAGGCATGTATTCCGAATATAGTCATACGTGCTTATGGAAAAGAACTTGCATGACATCTTTTGTCCTACCCTCCTGTGGCCGCGGGGTCCTAGCGGAAACTAAGGGATATTAAGGCCTCCTTTTAATAGAGTACCAGAACAAAGCATTAACACATAGTGAATACATGAACTCCTCAAACTATGGTCATCATCGGGAGTGGTCCCGATTATTGTCACTTCGGGGTTGCCGGATCATAACACATAGTAGGTGACTATAGACTTGCAAGATAGGATCAAGAACTCACATATATTCATGAAAACATAATAGGTTTAGATCTGAAATCATGGCACTCGGGCCGTAATGACAAGCATTAAGCATAGCAAAGTCATAACAACATCAATCTCAGAACATAGTGGATACTAGGGATCAAACCCTAACAAAACTAACTCAATTACATGATAAATCTCATCCAACCCATCACCGTCCAGCAAGCCTATGATGGAATTACTCACGCACGGCGGTGAGCATCATGAAATTGGTGATGGAGGATGGTTGATGATGACGACGGCGACGAATCCCCCTCTCCGGAGCCCTGAACAGACTCCAGATCAGCCCTCCCGAGAGGTTTTAGGGCTTGGCGGCGGCTCCGTATCGTAAAACGCAATGAATCCTTCTCTCTGATTTTTTTCTCCCCGAACATGAATATATGGAGTTGGAGTTGAGGTCGGTGGAGCGTCAGGGGGCCCACGAGGCAGGGGGGCGCGCCCCCCACCCTCGTGGACAGGGTGTGGCCCCCCTGACGTGGATTCTTCTTCCAGTATTTTTAATATTTTCCAAAAATATGTTCCGTGGAGTTTCAGGTCGTTCTGAGAACTTTTGTTTTGCACATAAATAACACCATGGAAAGTCTGCTGAAAACAGCGTTAGTCCGGGTTAGTTCCATTCAAATCATGCAAGTTAGAGTCCAAAACAAGGGCAAAAGTGTTTGGAAAAGTTGATACGACGGAGACTTATCAAATCTCAATTCTACTAGTACTACTACCAGGATATACCGTCCTTCGAAGTGTAAATAGTTACGCCGATGACATGTGGGTCTACCTCAAGAGGGCCCATATGTCAGTTAATGGAGGATAGAGGTGCATAGTCGTATTTGTGGAAGCGTGCTCCACTGGCAAACATGATGGCAGTACTGGGTAAGGCTGATTTAGTAACACTAACACGCTGGTTCAGCTTATTAATCAAGTGTCCCATCTGCTACAGCGTGTATTGTCACTTCACTATGAAGACTAGTTGAATATTTCTCTCTGACCGAGATGGGGAATAATGGATTGGATCGCGAAGACTTCCTGTCTACAACATCCCTATGCCTGTACGCTCTGGCCCCTCCCAATGCTCCGCCTTGTACAGGTGCTAAGGCTGCCATGTAGGCAAAAATTCTGATGTGGCAAGGTAATTAAAGGGAGAGATAAGTGTGGTGACCCCAGTACTAAGCGCGAGAACCTAGACAAAAGACTTAAATGGAAGAATCTCACCAGTGCATGAAGAACTTTAGTTACAAAATCATTAAATAAAGGATGCTTAGCACCAACAAGTTAAGCACCTATACATGTAAGCATTGGGATCTTTAGTTGCTAAAGTTTTTAATGTGCTTAGCACCCCATGTAAGCATCGATGCATTGGAAGTAGCCTCATCCTGTCCAACAAGATGAAACATTGGCCAACGCACCCGGCACCAATAATGTAGGAGTACTAGTACTACCTCATTTCCGGTTTATAGGGCTCAATTCAAAAATCTCATCAACCAAGGTAGATAATGAGTGGTGGAATAATTTTTTTAGTTTGCATAAACACTCAATTAATGCACTCGTTCTCCTCAAAAAAATTATGTTTACCAATGCATTAATTTTGTGTCAAACTTTGACCATCTACTCCCTCCATCCAGGTGAATAAGTCATCTTTGGTTGTGCACCGTGACCAAGGAGGGAAAAACAAGAGAACTTAATGTTTATTTGCTACGCCCTCTATTCCTAAATATTGTCTTTTTAGACATTCAAATGGAATACAACATACAAATGTATGTGGACATATTTTAGAGTGTAGATTCACTCATTTTGGTCCGTACGTAGTCACTTGTTGAAATCTCTAGAGAGACAAATACTCCGTGGGAACAGAGAGAGGCTTTTACTCCATATTTGGGAACAAATGGAGTATCACAATATGGAGGGAAAGAGGAAGCTTGAAATATGAACATGTCAATGGGAGGGAGTAAAAGCCTCATGCATGCATGCATGCATGCATGCAACATGCAACACTCACACGTACACATGGACGCACGCAACACTCACACACCCATGTGGCACACAGCACGCGACGCAATACACACGCTCACACTCAAGTGCTTAACCTACTCCGTATGTCCGTGAAAGACTGTGCATTTAGAGATTTACACATTGACGAGGCCATAATTAACGCCCAAAAGTAGCTGATTTATGTGTGCATGCGACCATTGAGAGAAGAAGATTAAATGAAGGTTGTTGCATGCTGTAATTAAGGATAGACATGTCGCCTATAGCTAGAGCACAAGTTGGTGCATTAGTCAATCAATATCGATTTTAGATTAAAGGCTAAATGGATTGGAAGTGTAGATGTACACTCTTTGTTTTTTAGCCGATGTACACTCTTTGTTGGAAGACCGAGGGAGTACACGTGCATGCACTCACATACACAGCCAGGGTGGTTCGCACGCAAGGGTTGGACTCCTGTCGCGCCTACGTAAAGTTTTGTTCAACTAATTTCTTTGCTCTGCCAACTGACAGGTGGGACCCAGAAACCAGGTGACAATTTAACCAGTCAACAAAGTGCCACGTCGACTATGTGGCGGTCAAGAGGGTGCAATACGGTGTTTCACGATGAGCTAGTGATCGATAATCACCGCAAAACTATATATAGTGACCGTAAAGAGCGTATTGTTACATACGTTGACCGCCAGTGTATTTTTCTCGTTTCAAATTAAGCCATATTAACCGGAAAGGACTAGTACTTGTACTGTGTGTCCCGTCAACTCGCCGAACGAGGAGAAGCTTGCTTACTACGCCTCTTCCTCGCCCACACGTGCAGTCGCTCGCAGGGCGAGGAGAGGGCTTTGACTACAGCGCCCTCTCACTCTCCCTCTCGCTCGCCCTCGCCCTTGTGGTGGACGTGCAGCAGTTCAATTGATGTGAGATTGCTAGAAGCATATTGTACTGCAGTATCATCATTGTTGGACCTTCCGAAGAGGCGAAGAGCTAAGTGCAAGGTTCACACGAGTACGAACTGTTGAACCACCCGAAGAGGCAAAGAGCCAAGTGCAAGGTTTTATAGGAGTTGTCGTCCTAGTAGGAGTATTACAACTATAGCAAAAGATGCTACTGTATGATGCCGCCACGTCACCTATATCCAAAGCCATGCCACCTTTTTTTTCTCAATGAGCGTGTTGGATCCCGTGCAACAACCACACAAGTTGCACGTACACATAACACATTTACTAGTAATTAATTCTAAAGGACAAATGCCAGTATGCCACACAAGTTCATCTCCAATTCATGTGATAAATTTGTGCATGACTAGTCTACATATATTCACAACGCTACCATTCACAATTTACCATACCCCACTTACACATTATAGATGGGCTACATGTCCTCTTCCAGGTTCCAGTCCCAGGTGTTCTTCATGGATGGCACGATCCATAGCGGTGGGCAACGTGAATCATTGTCACAACTTTCTAGTCCGGTTCCACACGATGGAGACTCATCCAAGCTGAAGTGGCATAAATCAGGGATAGCGTGTCCTAGCATGTCATTCATCCGGTGGTGCACACTAAAGACACAACCATGCTTCATGAATGGCAGACCTTCGGTGTCGTGCACGGAAGGTGGCATCCGCTTCACAATGGGGTAACTGTCCCCAATGAAAAGCAAGTACTCTCCAAGAGTGTTCCTCGGCACCCACGTAGCATCACGGGGGTCAAACTCGGCACCGTTCGTCTGGTACACGCGGCATCTCAGATCTGGACACATGGTGACATACACAGTCAAGGTCCATGCATAATAATGTTGTGCTCAACTATGGTGGTCAGTAATACTATGCAGCAAATAGTACTACTCCGGTATAGAGGAAGTAAAATAACCGGCTTATTATATATAGCCACTCTTGGCTACGTGGATGAGATAGTAAGACATGGAAAAACAAAAATGGTGGCAGCTAGTGGGTTCAAGTCTTCAAGGGCCTAGCTAGCTATACACGTCTGATACGTCTCAAACGTATCTATAATTTTTGATTGCTCCATGCTACTTTATCTATTGTTTTGGACTATAATGGGCTTTATTTTCCACTTTTATATTATTTTTGGGACTAACCTATTAACCGGAGGCCCAACCTGCATTGTTTTTGCCTTTTTGGTGTTTCAAGAAAGCAGAATATCAAACGGAGTCCAAACGGAATGAAACCTTCGGAAACGTGATTTTCTCACCGAACGTGATCCAGGAGACTTGGACCCTATGCCAAGGAACATCGGAGGCGGTCACGAGGGTGGGGGCGCGCCCCCTGCCTCGTGGGCCCCCTGATGCTCCACCGACGTACTCCTTCCTCCTATATATACCTACGTACCCGAAAATGATCGGAACAAGAGCCAAAAACCTAATTCCACCGCCGCAACTTCCTGTATCCACGAGATCCCATCTTGGGGCCTGTTCCGGAGCTCCGCCGGAGGGGGCATCCACCACGGAGGGCTTCTACATCAACACCATAGCCTCTCCGATGAAGTGTGAGTAGTTTACTTCAGACCTTCGGGTCCATAGCTAGTAACTAGATAGCTTCTTCTCTCTTTTTGGATCTCAATACAATGTTCTCCCCCTCTCTCGTGGAGATCTATTCGATGTAATCTTCTTTTTGCTGTGTGTTTGTTGAGACCGATGAATTGTGGGTTTATGATCCAGCTTATCTATGAATAATATTTGAATCTTCTCTGAATTCTTTTATGTATGATTGAGTTATCTTTGCAAGTCTCTTGAATTATCCGTTTGGTTTGGCCAACTAGATTGGTAGTTCTTGCAATGGGAGAAGTGCATGGCTTTGGGTTCAATCTTGCGGTGTCCTTACCCGATGTGATGTAAAGGGTTGCAAGGCACGATTGTATTGTTGCCATCGAGGATAACAAGATGGGGTATTTATCATATTGCATGAATTTATTCCTCTACATCATGTCATCTTGCTTAAGGCGTTACTCTTTTTAACTTAATACTCTAGATGCATCTTTGGATAGCGGTCGATGAGTGGAGTAATAGTAGTAGATGCAGAATTGTCTCGGTCTACTTGTCTCGGACGTGATGCCTATATACATGATCATACCTAGATATACTCATAACTATGCTCAATTCTGTCAATTGCTCAACAGTAATTTGTTCACCCATCGTAGAATATTTATGCTCTTGAGAGAAGCCACTAGTGAAACCTATGGCCCCCGGGTCTATTCTCATCATATCAATCTCTATCACTTTTATACTTGCTTTGTTTTTACTTTGATTTTTACTTTTCACTTTGCATCTTTATACCAAAAATACCAAAAATATTATCTCTATCAGATCTCACTCTCGTAAGTGACCGTGAAGGGATTGACAACCCCTAATCGCGTTGGTTGTGAGTAGCTATCATTTTGTGCAGGTACGAGGGACTTGTGCATGGCCTGCTACTGGATTGATACCTTGGTTCTAAAAAACTGAGGGAAATACTTACGCTACTGTGCACATCATCCTCTCCTCTTCGGGGAAAACCAACGCAAGCTCAAGACGTAGCAAGAAGGATTTCTGGCGCCGTTACCGGGGAGTATACGCAAAAGTCAACATACCAAGTACCCATCACAATCCCTATCTCTCGCATTACATTATTTGCCATTTTCCTCTCGTTTTCCTCTCCCCCACTTCACCCTTGCCATTTTATTCGCCCTCTCTTTCCCAATCTCCTCCTCTTTTTCCTGTTGCCTTTTTCCTCGTCCGCTTGTTTGCTCGTGTGTTGGATTGCTTGTTTGTCGCGATGGCTCAAGATGCTACCAAATTGGGTGACTTCACCAATAGCAATAATAATGATTTCCTTAGCACTCTGATTGCTCCTCTTACCAATACTGAATCTTGTGAAATCAATACTGCTTTGTTGAATCTTGTTATGAAAGATCAATTCGCCGGCCTTCCTAGTGAAGATGACGCTACTCATCTGAATAGCTTCGTTGATTTATGTGATATGCAAAAGAAAAAAATTGTCGATAATGATGTCGTTAAATTGAAGCTATTTCCTTTTTTGCTTAGAGATCGTGCTAAAGCGTGGTTTTCATCTTTGCCTAAAAATATAATTGATTCTTGGAACAAGTGCAAAGATGCTTTTATCTCTAAGTATTTTCCTCCCGCTAAGATTATCTCTCTTAGAAACGATATTATGAATTTTAAGCAACTTGATCATGAACATGTTGCACAAGCTTGGGAGAGAATGAAATTAATGATACGTAATTGTCCTACTCATGGTTTGAACTTGTGGATGATTATACAAAAAAATTATGCCGGATTGAATTTTTCTTCTAGAAATCTTTAAGATTCGGCCGCGGGAGGCACTTTTATGGAAATCACTCTAGGGTACGCTACTAAAGTCCTAGATAATATTATGGTTAATTATTCTCAATGGCATACTGAAAGATCTACTAATAAAAAGGTGCATGCGATAGAAGAAATTAATGTTTTGAGTGGAAAGATGGATGAACTTATGAAATTATTTGCTACTAAGAGTGTTTCTTTTGATCCTAATGATATGCCTTTGTCTACCTTGATTGAGAATAATAATGAATCTATGGATGTTAATTTTGTTGGTAGGAATAATTTTGGTAACAACACGTATAGAGGGAATTTTAATCCTAGGCCTTATCCTAGTAACCCTTCTAATAATTATGGAAATTCCTACAACAACTCTTATGGAAATTTTAATAAGATGCCCTCTGAATTTGAGAATAGTGTTAAAGAGTTTATGAATTCACAAAAGAATTTTAATGCTTTGCTTGAAGAGAAATTGCTTAAAGTTGATGATTTGGCTAGGAACGTTGATAGAATTTCTTTTGAGGTTGATTCTTTAAAGCTTAGATCTATTCCTCCTAAGCATGATATCAATGAGTCTCTCAAAGCTATGAGAATTTCCATTGATGAGTGCAAAGAAAGAACCGCTAGGATGCGTGCTTCCAAAGATGCCTTTATTAAAGCGTGTTCTTCTAATTCCTATGAAAATCAAGATGAAGATCTAAAAGTTATTGATGTGTCCCCTATTAAATCTTTGTTTTGCAATATGAATCTTGATGAAACTGAATATGATCTTCCTTTACCTAGAAGGCGTTCCAAGAATTTGGAGTTTTTAGATCTTGATGATGAAATTGATAAAAGTGGGATTGAAAGAAATAAACATCTAGATATTGCTAAACCCACTATATTGGATCTCAAGGAATTTAATTATAAAAATTTCTGTTTAATTGATTGTATTTCCTTGTTGCAATCCGTGCTAAATTCTCCTCATGCTTATAGTCAAAATAAGGCCTTTACCGAACACATTGTTGATGCTTTGATGCAATCTTATGAAGAAAAACTTGAGTTGAAAGTTTATATCCCTAGGAAACTCTATGATGAGTGGGAACCCACTATTAAAATTAAAATTAAATATCATGAGTTTAATGCTTTGTGTGATTTGGGTGCTAGTGTCTCAACTATTCCCAAAACTTTGTGAGATTTGCTAGATTTCCGTGACTTTGATGATTGCTCTCTAACCTTGCATCTTGCGGATTCCACTATTAAAAAGCCTATGGGAAGAATTAATGATGTTCTTATTGTTGCAAATAGGAATTATGTGCCCGTAGATTTTATCGTTCTTGATATAGATTGCAATCCTTCATGTCCTATTATTCTTGGTAGACCTTTCCTTAGAACGATTGGTCAATTATTGATATGAAGGAAGGGAATATTAGATTCAAATTTCCATTAAAGGAAGGCATGGAACACTTTCCTAGAAATAAAATAAAATTACCTTATGAATCTATCATGAGAGCCACTTATGGATTGCCTACCAAAGATGGCAATACCTAGATCTATCCTCGCTTTTATGCCTAGCTAGGGGCGTTAAACGATAGCGCTTGTTGGGAGGCAACCCAATTTTATTTTTTATTTTTTGTTTTTGCTTCTGTTTAGGAATAAATAATCCATCTATCCTCTGTTTAGATGTGTTTTTATCTTTTAATTAGTGTTTGTGCCAAGTTAAACCTATTGGATCTTCTTGGATGATAGTTATTTGGTCTTGCTGTAATTTCCAGAAACTTCGCGCTCAGTGCCCGAATTGTTACAAATCACCAGAACGTGATAAGATATTGATTCTAATTGCTTCTGATTAATAAACAAATTTTCCAGGTCTTCTAATTTTGGTATAATTTTTTGAGTTCCAGAATTTTGCGTTAGTTACAGATTACTACAGACTGTTCTGTTTTTGACAGATTCTGTTTTGCGTGTGTTGTTTGCTTATTTTGATGAATCTATGGCTAGTAAAATAGTTTATGATCCATAGAGAAGTTGGAATACAGTAGGTTTAACACCAATACAAATAAAGAATGAGTTCATTACAGTACCTTAAAGTAGTCTTTTGTTTTCTTTCTCTAACGGAGCTCACGAGATTTCTATTGAGTTTTGTGTTGTGAAGTTTTCAAGTTTTGGGTGAATTCTTTTGATGGATTATGGAACAAGAAGTGGCAAGAGCCTAAGCTTGGGGATTCCCATGGCACCCCCAAGATAATCCAATGACACCAAAAAGTCAAAGCTTGGGGATGCCCCGTGTCGGTGTACTAGAGTAGGGGTACCCTAGTATCCCGAACTCGTGCACGAGCAGTTGCAGCACCCCGCGGCCGGGCTGGCCTAGTGACCGCCAAGGTCCTCCGAGGCTCCTTTGGAGCCATTCAAGAACAAAGTATTCAAGGCCCCGACAAGAGGAGCTTGCCGGGAAGGCCACTCAAGGCACGAAGGAAACAAGACCCCGGCAAGAGGAGCTTGTCGGGAAGACTCGGTGAGCGACAAGCTCCCGAGTGCGACAAGGATTTCGGCCGCGGCAAGGAGCTTGCCGCGGCAGGCAACCTCTCTTCATCTCCGCTCTAGCTCATCCGCCAACGTGTCGCCATGGGGCTTTCCCAGGCACGCGTGTCAATGGGCTGTGCAGCCAGCGGGGAGCAGCGATAAGCGGCGCTGACAAGCTTACCATCGTGGCAAACGGTGGTACACTTGACGGTCCCTGTTGCACTGTTTAGGCGACAGGGACGGGCATTTATTAGTCTTGTCCCTTGCCGTCAGAGTTAGGTATAGTTCACTGTACACTGTACAAAGCGGTGTACCAACTACTGTTTTTCCTATTTTACCCTTGTCTACTTGCCACCTGTGGTGACCCCTTGAACCTATAAAAGGAGGCCCATGTGCAACGTAGAAAGGGTTCGGCTCGTTCGGTTCATTCGACTCATTCGAGACCACACTCACTCAGGCTAGGTTTTGTAGCTCTCATTGCTCCCTAGCAAGAACACAAGATAATCAAACCAAGCAGCAGTAGGAGTGTTATCTCTCCGGAGAGCTCCGAAGCTGGGTAAATCTGCTCGTGTGCATCGCCTCGATCTGCTCTTTGTGCTGTCTCCGCCCCCCCTCCGAACCACAAGGGACTCAGTCCGCCAGGTCCCATAGGTGTTCGTGGGACACGATCAGCTTCCCCGACATCTTTGGCGCGCCAGGTAGGGGGCGTCGAGGCTGTGTGAACCTGATCCGGCGTTCATACGAGCAATCTTCATCATCTTCCTCAGCATGCCACCGAAGAAGAAGGCTTCGGCGGCAGCAGAGCCGTCCGCGTCAAACCCACCACCACCGAAGCTGACGAGTGGTGGGGAAGACGCTGGCGGAGGAACGGGCGTCGTCGAGAGGGCCCACGACGCCGCCAGGTCCAAGGACAAGGCGGCGCAAGCTTCGGTGTCCGAAAACGTACCGCGTCCATCTCAGGAGGCGCGGGACCGACAGCGTCATGATGCTCGCAGCACCATACACTCGTTGGATCAAGGCCAAGCTGGAGGATCCCGAGGCCCTCGAGACCCGCATGCACGCCAGCATGCTGGTACGAGCGGAGTACGATCGCTTGGACGGGATGCTGCTCCTCCTAACTTGGTTAGAAGTCCGAGCACATCCCGTTCCTCGCTCCGTACGCCATTGCCACCCACCACTCCAGCAGAAGCCTTGGCGAGAGCTCAATTGCTTCTAGATTACCCTCCAACGACCGACAAGGTCGACGAATGGAGGGCCACCATCCAGAGTCTCATCGGCTTTGCCAATGGCGACGTTCCGCGACAACCAACTGCGTTTTTGCCGCGACGCGACGACAAGGCACGAGCCGGTGGCGACGAGACCTGCGGGGGTGCAACCACCATGCACTCCCCTTCCCGAAGGCCAAGATCACCAGCTCCTCGGATCCACCTCGACAGCGACTCCACCGCGTCGTCGGATCCACGAGCTCGCCGTGATCAGCGCCAAGTTCTTAAGGAACGGCAACAAGAAGACGCTCGAACTCGCATGGAGCGCCGAAGGGAAGCGCGGCGTCAGTCCGACCAGCGCGCCGGGCCCGCTGTTGACATGCATGCGCCAGGGGAACCAGGCGACTTGCCGTACGCGGTAGGTTGCCCTGCGTTCACTCGTGAGCTGCGGCAAGTCTAGTGGCCCGACAAGAAAAACTTCAAGCCAGATGTGCCAGAGAAGTACGACGGCAGGACGCACCCATCGGAGTTCCTCAGCATCTACACCATCGCGGTGCAGGCTGCGGGGGGACGAGACGACAAGATCCTCGCCAACTACTTCCCACTGGTGCTCAAGCCAAACGTCAGATCTTGGCTCATGCACTTGCCGGACAGTTCCATATCTTCTTGGGCAGATTTGTGCCATCAGTTTGTCGGCGCCTTCACAGGCGGCCACAAACCTCATGGCCAAGAAAGTGACCTTCACCTGCTCGCCCAGAAGGAAGGAGAGTCCCTGTGCAAGTTTATCCAGAGATTCAGCCGTGTGCACTACAACATCCCAGATGTCCACCCTGCCGCGGTGATCAGCGCATTTCACCAGAACGTGCGGAACCGCAGGATGAGGGAGGAGATGGCGATGTGTAAAGTCAAGGACGTCAGTGAGCTATATGCCTTGGCCGACAAGTGTGCACGTGCTGAAGAAGGGAGAAGACTCCCAGGAGAGAATGTTGGAGCAGGATCTGACAGTGAGGAGAACGCCCCGGCAAAGAAGAGCCGGCGGCGGAATAACAGAAAGAAGAAAAGCAAGGAGGTACTAGTTGTCGAGCAGTCCGGCAATGGAGGTGGCGCCAAGAAGGCCAAGGCTAGTGGCTCCGCCAAGGAGGTTGCCGCTGACACCGACCGCCAAGCTGTGGTGGCCGCCGACAAGCCGGACAGCTCCAACAAGCAGTACTGCAAGATTCACCGCACCAAGGGCCACGACCTCCAGAGCTGCAAGAAAGTCGAGCAGCTTGTAGAACAGCAGAAGGCTGAGTACGAGCGGCGAGACAAGGAGAAGGCATAGGAAGGTGCTGGGGCAGCAAGCAAGAAGAGACCCGGCCGGGGAGGACGCCGCGGCAAGGCCAAGCAGCGGCAAGGAGACATACCTCCCCGCGGCCGCGACAAGGACGAAGAAGAAGAAGATGATGATGATATGGAAGATGATGAAGCTGATGAGCAGGAGTTTCAGAAGGCAACAGAGGTTCTCTGCGTTGACGGTGGTGCTTCTCTGCATACCTCGCACCGCCAACTCAAGCAATGGATGAGGGAGGTCAATGCAGCAGAACCATCCGTGGAGTCACGCAGACCTCTGAAGTGGTCCAGCACGCCCATCATCTTCGATATTGAGGACCACCCTGATCGCATAACTGCGGTCGGGTGTTTGCCGATGTTGGTCTCACCAACTATCCGCAACCTCAAGGTCACTAAGATGTTGGTTGACGGTGGGGCCGGCTTGAATCTAATCTCCTCTGCAGTGCTCCAGAAGCTTCAGATCCCTGACAGCGAGCTCGAAGAGACTGGAACTTTCCAAGGAATCAACCCAGGAAGGAGCAAGCCGAAAGGGAAGATCACATTGCCGGTAACATTTGGCAGTGAGCTAAACTTCAGGACTGAGAGAGTCACATTCGACGTTGCTGATTTCCCATTGCCCTACAATGGAATACTTGGCCGTCCAGCACTTGCCAAGTTCATGGCAGCCTCTCATTACGCCTACAACCTACTCAAGATGCCCGGCCCGATAAGCGTCATTTCTGTCCATGGCGACAAGAAGGATGCGCTTATCTGCGCCGACAAGATTTACCGGGATGCAGCAGCTGCGAAAGATAGCAAACCACTTGCCGCTGAAGCTCCCGGAGGGAAGAAGAAGACCACCTTGTCCGGCAAGAGCTCTGATGCCCACTCCGGCAAGCGCACCTCTTCGGAGTGCTGCGCTACCGTCGAGGACGCACCATCGAGCTCCACCGGCAAGTGCAAGAAGATGATGGCAGCTCCGCCGAAGACCAAGAAGGTGCCCGCCAAGGAGGGGCGGACTGGTGGTACCTTCACCATCGATGCCACGCTTCACCCTAAATAGGAAGGCGAGCTTGTTGCTTTCTCATGGCGAATGTCGATGTGTTTGCATGGCAACCATCGACATCCCCGTGTTCCTGGAAAGTAATTGAGCACCACCTAGCTATGTCTGTCCTCATGCGCGCCCGTCAAGCAAAAAGTTAGGAAGCGAGCGGTGGGCGCCAAGAGTTCATAGCGAAGAGATCAAGAACCGAAGCAGCAGGCCTTGTTAGAGGAGTGCTCCATCCCACGTGGTTGGCCAATCCGGTAGTTGTACGCAAGGCAAATGGGAAATGGAGACTGTGTATTGACTTCACAGATGTTAATAAAGCTTGTCCCAAAGACCCATTTCCTTTGCCACGTATCGACCAGATTGTTGACTCCACGGCTGGATGTGACTTGCTTTCATTTCTTGATGCATACTCCGGATATCATCAGATTTTCATGGCAGAAGAAGATGAAGAGAAAACCGCATTCATTACACCATGTGGCACATACTGTTTCATACGGATGCCTTTCGGTTTGAAGAATGCGGGATCAACGTTTGCAAGAGTGGTCCACGATGCTTTCGAGCCCCAAATGCACAGAAATGTAGAAGCCTACATGGATGACATAGTGGTCAAGAGCAAGGACAAAGAAACTCTGGTTCAAGACTTAGATCAGACCTTTGCAAATCTGCGCAAGATCAACCTGAAGCTCAACCCCGAGAAGTGCGTGTTTGGAGTTCCTTCCGGCAAGCTTCTCGGGTTCTTCGTGTCTCAGAGGGGAATTGAAGCCAACCCCGACAAGATTAAGGCCATTGAGCAAATCGAAGCACCAAAGCGTGTCAAGGATGTAAGAAGGCTTGCCGGTTGCATGGCTGCTCTCAGCAGGTTTATCTCTAGGTCAGCTGAGCGCGCCCTGCCATTTTTCAAGATTTTGAAAAAGGCAGGTCCAATGAAATGGACTCCCGGAGCGGAGGCTGCGCTGCAGGACTTAAAGAGGTACCTGTCCTCCACTCCAATACTTGTCGCACCTAGGCCACAAGAGAAGTTGCTGCTGTACATAGCGGCAACCAATCAAGTGGTTAGTGCTGCGTTAGTAGCGGAAAGGGAGGCAGATCATGAGCCGGCGACCGAGGCAGATGCATCCAGCGACAAGCAGGGGGCTTTGCCGTCAAGCTCTGGTCCCGACAAGGACGGATCTGCGCAGGATTGCGAGAAGATGCAGAAAAGGATGGTGTAGCGCCCAGTCTACTTTGTCAGTTCCCTTCTGCAGGGGGCTCGGTCAAGGTATTCGGTGTGCGAAATTGCTTTTCGGCCTCCTCATGGCCTCGAAAGCTGCGCCATTACTTCCAAGCACATGAGATAACAGTTGTCACTCGCTTTCCGCTGAAGAGGATCTGCAAAATCCGAAGCAATAGGCAGGATTGTTGAGTGGGCTTTCGAACTGTCAAGCTTTGGCCTCAAGTTTGAAAGCACTTCAACTATCCAAAGCGAGCACTTGGCAGAGTTTATAGCAGAATGGACGCCAACACAAGATGAAGAAATTCGAGACGAGCATCCCGTCAAGGAAGCAAGTAAGGAATGGCTGATGTACTTTGATGGTGCCTTCTCGCTGCAAAGCGTCGGTGCGGCGTGTTGCTTATCGCACCCACCGGAGAGCACCTCAAGTACATAGTCCAGATGCACTTTCCCAAGGAGCAAGCAACAAATAATCTGCAGAGTATGAAGGTTTGCTTGCCGGTCTCAGGATTGCAGTGGACCTTGGGATCAAGAAGCTTATTGTCAGGAGTGACTCGCAGCTTGTCGTCCGCCAAGTAAACAAAGATTATCGAGTCCGTTGATGGAAGCCCACGTTGATGAAGTGAGAAAGCTAGAAGAACACTTTGAAGGCTCGCAAATGGAACATGTTCCAAGAGCTCGGAATGATATTGCTGATGGCCTGTCAAAGTGTGTTGCACTCAAGTTACCTGTGGAACCAGGAATTTTTGTGCTCAAGATGACTCAGCCAACTGTAACACCATCAACCGGACAAAGCAAGAAGAGGAAGTTGGTTTCTGGTGACTACTTTCCGGCAGAGTTCCCTGAAGCCGCCGCCAAGAAGGTCCACAAAATCAACACAGATATCACTGAGGAGCAGTCTGCTCCGACAAGCCCTAGGGTTTGCTTCGTTGAAGCAGACGCTCCCGACAAGTCTTGCTCCGGCAAGCTTGCCGGGGATCATCAAGCTCCGGCCGAACCGCAGGTTCTTGCCGTGGAAGCTGATGTTCCCGCAGCGGCAGATGTGCCTTTAGTCCTTGTTGTCGAGCCGCAAGCTCCAACATGGGCGCAGCAGATCGTCCATTTCCTTTGCATGTGGGAACTTCCGAAGATCAAGAAGAAGCGGAAAGAGTAGCCCGACGGTCAAGTATGTACCAGTTTGTTGACAACATCCTGCATGAATAAGACTCAACGGAGTGATATTGAAGTGTATTTGCGGGAAGATGGATGAAGCTGTTGGCGAGATACACGGAGGCATATGTGGTCACCACATTGGCAAGAAGAGAACTTGCCAGCAAAGCTTTCCGGCAAGGTTTCTTCGGCGGAAGCCCTCCAGATGCAACTGCACAAGTAACCAAGTGTGAAGCGTGCAGTTCCATTCCAAACAGATACACCAGCCAGCTCAAGCTCTCCAGACGATCCCTTTATCCTAGCCATTTTCGGTGCGGGGCTCGACATCCTCGGCCCCTTCCCCGAAGCTGTCGGGGCTTTGAGTACTTGTGCGTCGAATCGACAAGTTCACAAAGTGGCGGAAGTGGAAGCGATGAGGAAGGTGACAGACGGTCGGCGATCAAGTTCTTCAGTCAATTGTTTGCCATTTTGGGATTCCTAACGGTTCATCACCGACAATGGCACACAATTCACGAGTCGCACCTTCATGCAAGACGTCCAAGATCTTGGCGCCAAGGTCTGCTTTGCTTCATTGCTCATCCGAGAAGCAACGGTCAGCGAGAGGGCAAACGCTAAAGTGCTGCGAGGACTCAAGACCAGAACTTTTGACAGGCAGCACAAGTGCGGAAGAAACTGGATTGAGGAGCTGCGGTGGTTCTTTGGTCGATCAGACGACGCCAAATCGAGCCATGGCCGACACCTTCGCTCTAGTCTATGGAGCGAGGCAGTTCTCCCCACGGAACTCAGATACGGATCACCTCGAGTACTCGCTATGATGAGCTTGAGCAAGAGCAGCTGCGACAAGATGACGCTGCTCCTCGAGGAGGATCGTCTTCAGGCTGCTGTACGAGCTGCTCGTTACCAGAAGGCTTTGCGCCGCTACCATAGCCGCAAAGTTAATGCCAGAAGCTTCGAGGACGGCGAACTTGTTCTTCGGCGCGTTCAGTCCGCCAAGAATTCCAACAAGTTGACACCAAAGTGGGAAGGCCCTTATCGGGTGAAACGAGTCACTAGGCCTGGCGCTGTCCACCTTGAGACCGAAGATGGCGTTCCGGTGAGCAACTCCTGGAATATAGAGCATCTTCGTAAGTTTTACCCATAGGGCGCGGTTGCCGGAACCCGTTCCGGCAACCACCCATTTGTACAAGTCTTGCCGCTGTTGCATGTAATCCTTTGTACAAAGCCGGGCGCAGACCCCGTGCATCAGTAAAGCTCATGTGTTGCGCACAACTTGTCAATTTCATGCTTTCATCAATATTTTTGCATGTATTATCTGACATTTTGTGTAGCTTTCGCACCCGGTAAGCAATAACGAGCCACTAGGCTCCATAACTTTATTTTCTCTTCTTTCTTCTTATAAGAAAGGAAGGTTCATCCGCCCACAAGTTAGCCGGGGGGGAAGGAGAAGATAATGGTGTGGGCCACCAAGTGTCGCTCGAGGAAGTATCGCCTTGCCGGGAAGCAAACGACAGAAAAGCTAAGTTGCTAAGTTTAAGCAATCAGTTTTTAAATTTTTAAGTTATCTTCCTCGAACGATAGTACTTTGTATGGAAAACCTGTGCGCGGAGGAACCAACTCGTAGCTAGTCGCGCCCTTACTTTGTTTCGAGTCCGCTCAACAACTTAAGTGCGCTGCGACTAGTTGCGACAAGGTTGCTTGTCGGAGGCAGCATCACCAGCAGGCTGCTGACGTCCCGCACTCAGCGCTCGCAGCAAAGGTACTCGCACCGACAAGTTCCCTAAAAGCGTAGGGCACAAACATACAAGGGAAGGAATCAAGTAAAGGAAATAACATTGCGATCGTTTGCCTAAGATAGAGTATATTACAAAATAACTTGTCGCAGATCTAATAAATTGTTCTCCTGAACATAATCTGCAGCGACAAGGGAAAGATAAACTTGGCGGCCTAGTCTACACGGTCGCCATCAACTCTCTTGACTCCGCTCACCCTGTCCACAATGGGTGCGACAAGGGCCTTGAGCGCCTCAACGTCAGCAGTCGGCGGCAGGGACTTGAGGACGTTGGCGAAGTTGACGCCTGGATTGCGGAAGGCCACCTTCATCAACACCTTCTGGAGAGCCCCGGCGCAGATTTGGCGCGACTCGTCGGCCAGCTGCTTTGGGGTCTCCTCCCGGAGCCGCTGGAGACCCGTCAACACGCCTTTGAAGAACAGGCTGAGCTTGGCGCTGGGTTGAAGGCGCTCATCGGTGGAGTACCCGAGGTCCACCATCCCCAGCTCCATCAGCTCATTGTGGATGGCGGCGACAGTATCCACAAGACCTTCCGTCCAGTGCATCATGCTGTCTCTGAGAGTATTCTGGGCGGTCACAGCATTCGCCAGCAGCTCCTCCTTGGCTTTGATCTTCTCCAACAGGCCCGCTTCTCGCTCCTTGGCGCCGTCCAGCGTCTCCGTCAGGGTGGTCAGTTTCAGCTCCAGATCTGCCTTGGAGTCCTTGGCGGCGTCGAGCTCTTTGATCTTCTCAGCGAAACGACCCTGCAACTCACCAAGAGTATAGGCGTCCTTCTCGTGCTTGCGCTTCAGCCCGGTGACCTCCTCGCCACTCTTCTGGAGGGTGGCCTCCAGCTGCGCCACCCTCGTCTCCAATTCCTTCTTGGCGGCCTCGGCAGCTGCGGCGGCGTCCTTTGCCTCCTTGAGTGCTCCGCCAATTGATTGCTCGCGCGCGGTAAGATCTTCCTCGTAGCTGTCGAGGTTGATCTTCCGCTGCGCCACCTCCTCTTCTTCTTGAAGAGCTTCTCGCCGGCGAGCCTTTGCTGCTCCTCGACCTCGGCCTTCTCCAAGATGAAGGCCGTGCGCTCTTCGGAGAGTTGCTCCCGCGCTTCCGCTATGTCCCGGAGAGTTTCCTTGTTGGCACGCCGAAGCTCTTCTGCGCGCTTCTCCATGTCAGCTCCCGCCCTCGCGACAAGTGCTTCCCGCGACTCCAGCTTAGCTTGTCGGGCGCGGTAGAGCGACAGCAGCTGCTCCTCCTCAGACTCGCCGCTGCTGCTGCTTGGCGC
Organism: Aegilops longissima; assembly: GCA_021605205.1. Taxonomy (NCBI): domain Eukaryota; kingdom Viridiplantae; phylum Streptophyta; class Magnoliopsida; order Poales; family Poaceae; genus Aegilops; species Aegilops longissima. Next base: position 206,407,045 of record CM038679.1, read on the forward strand.
GTCAACCAGCGACAGCCCAGCGGAGGCGAGCAGCTCCACGTCCAAGGTCTCTCCCTCGACCGGCGCCACAGAGCTCGGCGCCCATGGAAGCTTGATGAAGACACGTCGCCGGCCTTGAGATAGGCGCGGGCTGAGGCTCTTGAACTGGTGCTGCATCGGTGGCGGAGGGTTCGGTGGTCGGCGTAGCGCCTGGCGCTCCTGCGGCCTCAGGGCCGTCAGTACGATCACCAGACCCCTCCCCAGCCTCTGCGCCAGCAGCCTTGGTGGCCTCCTCGCCGGCGGACCTGGCGGAGCCGGCCTCCTCCTCCATGTTGGCGGCGTCGTCATTGTTGCCGCGCGTGTCCTCCTTGCCGGCAACCTCAATCTCCATCGGCTCTCCGGCAGATGGGTCTGACAATCAGAGAAAGAAAGAACAAGTCAAGCAAATGTTCGAAAAGAAGAACAGAAGAAAAGAACCCAGGGGAAATTTTTAAGTAAGAAGATTACCTGCAATGGGATCTGTAGCTGCGGTCTCCACCACCGGAGGGTCATCGGCGCTGCCCCTTGTCGGAGAAGCTCCCCTTGTCGGAGAGGCCTCCCTCGCCGGAGAGAGCTCCCTTGGCGGAGATTTCTCCCTTGGTGGCATAGTTGAAGCAGACAGGACTTCAGGAGTGACTTCCGGGACCTCCTGATGAGGCTGCTCTGCTCCTACACAAACCAACAAGTCGGATATCAGTGAAAAAGGAGCACCCATGCACACCGAACCGTAAGAGATAATCCAAACACTTACGCTGGGGGCTGTGCTGGGGGCTGCTCTGAAGAAGGGTTGCCGGGTCCGGCAACGGGGTCTCGGACACGCCTCCTGTCGCCACAGGGGAGTCGTCCTCGACGACAACCATCGGAGTCTTGGCCCTCTTCGACGCCCTCTGAGCCAGCGTCCTGAAAAAGGAAAGAGCTCAGAATGAAGCAAGTCAGATACAAGATAAAGCAGTAAATTGAAGAATTACAAGTAGCAGCGACAAGATCTTACTCTTCCTCTTCTTCCTCGGAGCTGAGAGCGGAGAAGTCAAATTCCGCTCCGGTGCGACGAGCTGGAGGAGTAGGCTCCCTCGGACGCTTGGCGGGTGCGGGGGCCGTGGCTCCAGAAGGCCCGTTCCGTTCTTTGTGGCGGCATGAGGCGCTCCGCGGCAGCAATGCTTGCTTGCGGTGGAGCGCGTCGGGCGGCGAGGCGGCTGTTGGCCCGTCTGCCGCCCCGCCACTTCTCCGGTCTTGCGGAGGCGTCTTCTTAAGCGGGGCGCGGGCTCCTCCCGCGGCAAGCTACTTGACGACGGAGGGGAGGCGCCCGCCAGCAAGCTCGTTCGGCTCAGCGTCGGGCTCGGCCTGCTCCTCCTCACCAACGAACTCCTCTCGATCGGCAAGGCTTGCCGCCTCGGCTGCCTCTGCCTCCTCGACGGTGAACCCAAACACGCCGGCGGCAGCAGCTTCTGCCGCCTCCTCCAACCTTGTGGCGATGCGCGCCATCTCTTGCTCGGTGGTGTCGCGGGTGAGCCACTTCTGCTCGTCGACACGGATCGGCACTTCTTCCAAGTTGTCGAAGAACTGCTGCACGATGTCGTCGGCGGGCTCCTGCCAAGTTGGAGCGATTCCATGGGAATCGCACAACGGCATCATCGCGCGGATGCGGTCAAGCGACGAGTTGTTGCACAAAGGCACGACTCCCCTCGGCAACATGAACCACTCGGGGTGATCTGCATCAGGCTTGAACAGCTCCCGCAGCATGGCATCCAGCTCCAAGACAGTGAAGTTCCAGTTGAGGCCCGGACGCAGCCTCATGATGTCCGCCGCGTTTTGGAACTCCCAAGCAGGCCTCCCCCTCTCCTGCAAGGGCGCAATGCGGCGGCGAAGGAAATCCGCGCCAACAGCTCCTACGGTAAGCCCGGCATGCCTGAGGCGCAAGATCCGGGTCACGGCAATCTTCAACTTGGCATCCTCCGGTGCCAAGTTGCTCCAATCGTTGCCGCGCACTATAGGAGTTTGGCGCAGGGCAGTGAAAGGCTGTGGGTCCTCCTCTATAATCCAACACCAATCGGCTCTCCACTCCTCCCACTTACTGCGCAGCTCTCCGTCAAGATATGCTTCTTTCTTGCCGATCCTGGAGATCCATGCAATCCCTCCGGCAAGCGGCTCTCCTCTCTCTACGCGGGGCATGAAGTAGTGGCGGAAAAGGGCTACATTTGGGTGGACTCCGACAAAGTTCTCGCAGAGGTGTGCGAAAACTTCCATGGTGAGGACGGCGTTGGGGGTGAAATCAAGGAGACGGAGGCCATATGTGTTCATAACGTCGCAAAAGAATTCAGAAAAGGGCGGGCAGAGCCCGCAGTGGAAGAAAAGCGCGAAGAAGGGGTACCCGACGGAAACCTTCTCGGATGTGGCGGCGGAGATCACCCTCGTGCGCGGGTGCACCCGCGTCTCCGTCGACCAGAAGAGGTAATACAGCTCTCGCATCTCCTTCGCGTCGGCGGGGATCAAGAGGGCCGCTCCTTCCGCAGCGCCGCGAGCCGCTGCGCCTCGCTAACTTCACCCTTTGCCCTTGTCGGCTTTCGGAGCCATGGCGGAGGTGGTGGAGAAATCCGACGGCGTTGGTGGCGCCGGTGGCAATGGGGAGGGGGCGGAGCGTCGCTCTCTTCGGATTTGAGGAGAAGGGGGGGAGCGGCGGTGGTTTTTGATGTGACAAAGCAATGGCAAGTGGGCGCCCTGCCCTGTTTCCCCTGCTTATAAGGAGGGAGAGGGCGGGCGTTCGCTTCCCATTAAAGAAAGCCCACGATCTCCCCACGACGCCACGTCCGGGCGTGCTGTTCGAGGGGGCGTGGTGGGTCCGAGGCGAATAACTGCGCAATCTAGGCAGCGGCGTGCCCGTGCCTTTGTTTTGGGCCTGCCCCATGAGCTCGGCGCCGTGTGTGGCCCGAGCACTGGGGCTCTGCCGGTGTACTAGAGTAGGGGTACCCTAGTATCCCGAAGTCGTGCGCGAGCAGTTGCAGCACCCCGCGGCCGGGCTGGCCTAGTGACCGCCAAGGTCCTCCGAGGCTCCTTTGGAGCCATTTAAGAACAAAGTATTCAAGGCCCCGGCAAGAGGAGCTTGCCGGGAAGGCCACTCAAGGCACGAAGCAAACAAGACCCCGGCAAGAGGAGCTTGTCGGGAAGACTCGGTGAGCGACAAGCTCCCGAGTGCGACAAGGATTTCGGCCGCGGCAAGGAGCTTGCCGCGGCAGGCAACCTCTCTTCATCTCCGCTCCAGCTCATCCGCCAACGTGTCGCCATGGGGCTTTCCCAGGCACGCGTGTCAATGGGCTGTGCAGCCAGCGGGGAGCAGCGATAAGCGGCGCTGACAAGCTTACCATCGTGGCAAACGGTGGTGCACTTGACGGTCCTGTTGCCTTTGTTTAGGCGGCGATGGGACGGGCATTTATTAGTCTTGTCCCTTGCCGTCAGAGTTAGGTATAGTTCACTATACACTGTACAAAGCGGTGTACCAACTACTGTTTTTCCTATTTTACCCTTGTCTACTTGCCACTGTGGTGACCCTTGAACCTATAAAAGGAGGCCCATGTGCAGCGTAGAAAGGGTTCGCCTGCTCGGTTCATTCGACTCATTCGAGACCACACTCACTCAGGCTAGGTTTTGTAGCTCTCATTGCTCCCTAGCAAGAACACAAGATAATCAAACCAAGCAGCAGTAGGAGTGTTATCTCTCCGGAGAGCTCCGAAGCTGGGTAAATCTGCTCGTGTGCATCGCCTCGATCTGCTCTTTGTGTTGTCTCCGCCCCCCCCCCTCCGAACCACAAGGGACTCGGTCCGCCAGGTCCCATAGGTGTTCGTGGGACACGATCAGCTTCCCCGACACCCCGGAAGGCATCCCCTCTTTCGTCCACTTCCATCGGTAATTTACTTGGAGCTATATTTTTATTCACCACATGATATGTGTTTTGCTTGGAGCGTCTTGTATTATTTGCGTCTTTGCTTGTTAGTTTACCACAATCATCCTTGCTGTACACACCTTTTGAGAGAGCCATACATGAATTGGAATTTGATAGAATACTCTTATGTGCTTCACTTATATCTTTTGAGCTTGATAGTTTTGCTCATAGTGCTTCACTTACATCTTTTTGAGCGTGATAATTTTTGCTCTAGTGCTTCACTTAGATCTTTTAGAGCACGGTGGTGGATTTGTTTTAAAGAAACTTGATATCTCATGCTTCACTTAGATTATTTTGAGAGTCGTTAATAGCATGGTAATTTGCTTAATGTTAATATACTTGGTATTCAAGATATGTGAAACTTTCTTTTGAGTGCGTTGAATACTAAGATAAGTTTGATGCTTGATAATTGTTGTGAGATATGAAGATGATGATATTAGAGTCATGCTAGTTGAGTAGTTGTGAATTCAAAGAATACTTGTGTTGAAGTTTGTGATTCCCGTGGCATGCACGTATGGTGATCCGTTATGTGATGAACTCGGAGCATGATTTATTTATTGATTGTCTTCCTTATGAGTGGCGGTCGGGGACGAGCGATGGTCTTTTCCTACCAATCTATCCCCTAGGAGCATGCGCGTAATACTTTGCTTTGATAACTTCTAGATTTTCGCAATAAGTATATGAGTTCTTTATGACTAATGTTGAGTCCATGGATTATACGCACTTTTTCCCATCCTTCTACTATTGCTAGCCTCTCTAATACCGCGCACCTTTCGCCGGTATCATACACCCACCATATACCTTCCTCAAAACAGCCACCATACCAACCTATCATGGCATTTCCATAGCCATTCCGAGATATATTGCCATGCAACTTTCCACCATTCCGTTTATTATGACACGCTCCATCATTGTCATATTGCTAGCATGATCATGTAGTTGACATCGTATTTGTGGCAAAGCCACCGTTCATAATTCTTTCATACATGTCACTCATGTTTCATTGCATATCTCGGTACACTGCCGGAGGCATTCATATAGAGTCATATTTTGTTCTAAGTATCGAGTTGTAATTGTTGAGTTGTAAGAAAAATAAAAGTGTGATGATCATCAATATTAGAGCATTGTCCCAAGTGAGGAAAGGATGATGGAGACTATGATTCCCCTACAAGTCGAGATGAGACTCCGGACGAAAAAAAGAGAAGAGGCCATAAAAAAAGAGAAAAGGCCCAAAAAAATAAAAAAAATGAGAGAAAAAGAGAGAAGGGACAATGCTACTATCCTTTTTACCACACTTGTGCTTCAAAGTAGCACCATGATCCTCATGATAGAGAGTCTCTCATTTTGTCACTTTCATATACTAGTGGGAATTTTTCATTATAGAACTTGGCTTGTATATTCCAATGATGGGCTTCCTCAAATGCCCTAGGTCTTCGTGAGAAAGCGAGTTGGATGCACACCCACTTAGTTTCTTTTGTTGAGCTTTCATATACTTATAGCTCTAGTGCATCCGTTGCATGGCAATCCCTACTCACTCACATTGATATCTATTGATGGGCATCTCCATAGCCCGTTGATACGCCTAGTTGATGTGAGACTATCTTCCCTCTTTTTGTCTTCTCCACAACCACCGTTCTATTCCACATATAGTGCTATATCCATGGCTCACGCTCATGTATTGCGTGAAGATTGAAAAAGTTTTGAAAATGTTAAAATATGAAACAGTTGCTTGGCTTATCATCGGGGTTGTGCATGATTTAAATACTTTGTGTGGGGAAGATGGAGCATAGCCAGACTATATGATTTTGTAGGGATAACTTTCTTTGGCCATGTTATTTTGAGAAGACATAATTGCTTAGTTAGTATGCTTGAAGTATTATTATTTTTATGTCAATATGAACTTTTGTCTTGAATCTTTCCGATCTGAATATTCATACCATGATTAAGAAGATTTAAATTGAAATTATGCCAAAGTATCACTCCGCATCAAAATTCTCTTTTATCATTTACCTACCGAGGACGAGCAGGAATTAAGCTTGGGGATGCCCGATCGTCTCCAACGTATCTATAATTTTGATTGCTCCATGCTACTTTATCTATTGTTTTGGACTATAATGGGCTTTATTTTCCACTTTTATATTATTTTTGGGACTAACCTATTAACCGTAGGCCCATTTCGTAATTGCTGTTTTTGCCTTTTTCGGTGTTTCGAAGAAACAGAATATCAAACGGAGTCCAAACGGAATGAAACCTTCGGAAACGTGATTTTCTCACCGAACGTGATCCAAGAGACTTGGACCCTACGCCAAGGAACATCGGAGGCGGTCACGAGGGTGGGGGGCGCGCCCCCCTGCCTCGTGGGCCCTCTGATGCTCCACCGACGTACTCCTTCCTCCTATATATACCTACGTACCCGCAAATGATCGGAACAGGAGCCAAAAACCTAATTCCACCGCCGCAACTTCCTGTATCCACGAGATCCCATCTTGGGGCCTGTTTCGGAGCTCCGTCGGAGGGGGCATCCACCACGGAGGGCTTCTACATCAACACCATAGCCTCTCCGATGAAGTGTGAGTAGTTTACTTCAGACCTTCGGGTCCATAGCTAGTAGCTAGATGGCTTCTTCTCTCTTTTTGGATCTCAATACAATGTTGTCCCCCTCTCTCGCGGAGATCTATTCGATGTAATCTTCTTTTTGCTGTGTGTTTGTTGAGACCAATGAATTTTGGGTTTATGATCCAGCTTATCTATGAATAATATTTGAATCTTCTCTGAATTCTTTTATGTATGATTGAGTTATCTTTGCAAGTCTCTTCGAATTATCCGTTTGGTTTGGCCAACTAGATTGGTAGTTCTTGCAATGGGAGAAGTGCATGGCTTTGGGTTCAATCTTGCGGTGTCCTTACCCAGTGACTGAAAGGGTTGCAAGGCACGTATTGTATTGTTGCCATCGAGGATAACAAGATGGGGTATTTATCATATTGCATGAATTTATTCCTCTACATCATGTCATCTTGCTTAAGGCGTTGCTCTGCTTTTTAACTTAATACTCTAGATGCATCTTTGGATAGCGGTCGATGAGTGGAGTAATAGTAGTAGATGCAGAATCGTTTGGTCTACTTGTCTCGGACGTGATGCCTATATACATGATCATACCTAGATAACCTCATAACTATGCTCAATTCATCAATTGCTCAACAGTAATTTGTTCACCCACCGTAGAATATTTATGCTCTTGAGGGAAGCCACTAGTGAAACCTATGGCCCCCGGGTCTATTCTCATCATATCAATCTCTATCACTTTTATACTTGCTTTGTTTTTTACTTTGCTTTTTACTTTTCACTTTGCATCTTTATACCAAAAATACCAAAAATATTATCTCTATCAGATCTCACTCTCATAAGTGACCGTGAAGGGATTGACAACCCCTAATCGCGTTGGTTGCGAGTAGCTATCGTTTTGTGTAGCTACGAGGGACTTGTGTGTGGCCTCCTACTGGATTGTTACCTTGGTTCTCAAAAACTGAGGGAAATACTTGCGCTACTGTGCTGTATCATCCTCTCCTCTTCGGGGAAAACCAACGCAAGCTCAAGACGTAGCAACGTCCTCCAAGGTAAAAATTACTCCTACTAGTACTAGTAAGTAGTGCAACAACGAAAGAAAAGGCGAGAGGGTTAAAAGATATAATACTAAATGGAATACCTAGGTAGATGGTGATGGTCCGATCGTGGTAGATTGTGTGACCATGTTGCACATCAGTGGTACCATGGGTAACGCCTGCTAAGATAGTTGATCCCAATATGCCAAAGTCAACTACAAGGTTCCAGGTTAGACTGAATCGCGGATGCAAATGCACATCCAGGATCGGCGATCTTATTTTGATCGGGGGATGACTGGTCCCTGCAAAATAATGGAGTATCATTACAGATGAAAATGATGGTTTGTGCATTCTGTTTGTAATCTCTCGTACTGTAGGATGGCAACCAGATGAAACAAGTCCCCTGGCTTGTCACCGCAAAGATGCGGCCTAGATGGCGCACGACGTCTTTGAACGTGAAGGGGTACAAATCTGCCGTGGCCAACATGTGCCAGCCTCTGCCATTACTGCCTCTTGCATTGATGGCAATCCTTATGTCGAACACCGCGATGAGATAGTAATCATCGTAGCCGCGTCGCTTTGTCGGCGGGTTCACAATTGCTATCTTCTTCAATCTCATGTCGGAATCATCATATGTATTCAAGCCCAGCCAGTCCGGAAGGTCGATCCCAATGGTTGAGATGGGGTCTATGGGAACGGCCGCACTGCTGTGGATGTTGTGCAAAATGATGGTGGTATCCGGCCGGAGATATGCAAGCCAATCTTTGTTGGCACCGACCCAGACCTATATATAATACGGTGGGTGATGTCTACTACACAACCTTCTTCTTGTAGACGTTGTTGGGCCTCCAAGTGCAGAGGTTTGTAGGACAGTAGCAAATTTCCCTCAAGTGGATGACCTAAGGTTTATCAATCCGTGGGAGGCGTAGGATGAAGATGGTCTCTCTCAAACAACCTTGCAACCAAATAACAAAGAGTCTCTTGTGTCCCCAACACACCCAATACAATGGTAAATTGTATAGGTGCACTAGTTCAGCGAAGAGATGGTGATACAAGTGCAATATGGATGGTATATAAAGGTTTTTGTAAACTGAAAATATAAAAACAGCAATGTAACAAGTGATAAAAGTGAGCGTAAACGGTATTGAAATGCGTTGAAACAAGGCCTAGGGTTCATACTTTCACTAGTGCAAGTTCTCTCAACAATAATAAGATAATTGGATCACATAACTATCCCTCAACATGCAACAAAGAGTCACTCCAAAGTCACTAATAGCGGAGAACAAACGAAGAGATTATGGTTGGGTACGAAACCACCTCAAAGTTATTCTTTCCAATCAATCCATTGGGCTATTCCTATAAGTGTCACAAACAGCCCTAGAGTTCATACAAGAATAACACCTTAAGACACAAATCAACCAAAACCCTAATGTCACCTAGATACTCCAATGTCACCTCAAGTATCCGTGGGCATGATTATACGATATGCATCACACAATCTCAATTTATCTATTCAAACCAACACATAGAACCTTAAAGAGTGCCCCAAAGTTTCTACCGGAGAATCACGACGAAAACGTGTGCCAACCCCTATGCATAGGTTCATGGGCGGAACCCGCAAGTTGATCACCAAAACATACATCAAGTGAATCACGTGATATCCCATTGTCACCTCAGATACGCACGGGAAGACATACATCAAGTGTTCTCAAATCTTTAAATACTCAATCCGATAAGATTACTTCAAGGGGAAAACTTAATCCATTACAAGAGAGTAGAGGGGGAGAAGAAACATAAGATCCAACTATAATAGCAAAACTCGCGATACATCAAGATCGTATCACCTCAAGAACACGAGAGAGAGAGAGAGATCAAACACATAGCTACTGGTACATACCCTCAGCCCCGAGGGTGAACTACTCCCTCCTCGTCATGGAGAGCGTCGGGATGATGAAGATGGCCACCAGTGAGGGATCCCCCCTCCGGCAGGGTGCCGGAACAGGGTCCTGATTGGTTTTTGGTGGCTCTGGAGGTTTTGCGGCGGCGGAACTCCCGATCTATCTTCTGTTCTGGAAGTTTTACGATACGTAGGTATATATGGGTGCAGGGGGTATGTCGGTGGAGCTGCGGGGGTCCCACGAGGCAGGGGGGCGCGCCCTAGGGGGGTAGGCGCGCCCCCACCCTCGTGGCCAGCTCCCGTATCTTCTGACGTAGAGTCCAAGTCTATCCAATGGCTTTCCTTCCAAAAATAACTTCTCCAGTTGATTTCGTTCCGTTTCGACTCTGTCTGATATTCCTTTTTCTCGAAACACTGAAATAGGCATAAAACAACAAATCCGGGCTGGGCTTCCGGTTAATAGGTTAGTCCCAAAAATAATATAAAAGTGGATAATAAATCCCAATATTGCCTAAAACAGTAGATAATATAGCATGGAGCAATCAAAAATTATAGATACGTTGGAGACGTATCAAGCATCCCCAAGCTTAATTCCTGCTCGTCCTCGAGTAGGTAAATGATAAAAAAGATAATTTTTGATGTGGAATTCTAGTTGGCATAATTTCAATGTAATTCTTCTTAATTGTGGTATGAATATTCAGATCCGAAAGATTCAATACAAAAGTTTAATATTGACATAAAAATAATAATACTTCAAGCATACTAGCAAAGCAATCATGTCTTCTCAAAATAACATGGCCAAAGCAAGCTATCCCTACAAAATCATATAGTCTGGCTATGCTCTATCTTCACCACACAAAGTATTTAAATCATGCACAACCCCGATGACAAGCCAAGCAATTGTTTCATACTTTTGACATTCTCAAAACTTTTTCAATCTTCACGCAATACATAAGCGTGAGCCATGGACATAGCACTATAGGTGGAATAGAATGGTGGTTGTGGATAACACAAAAAGGAGAAGATAGTCTCACATCAACTAGGCGTATCAACGGGCTATGGAGATGCCCATCAATATATATCAATGTGAGTGAGTAAGGATTGCCATGCAACGGATGCACTAGAGCTATAAGTATATCTCAACAAAAGAAACTAAGTGGGTGTGCATCCAACTCGCTTGCTCACGAAGACCTAGGGCATTTTGAGGAAGCCCATCATTGGAATATACAAGCCAAGTTATATAATGAAAAATTCCCACTAGTATATGAAAGTGACAAAATGAGAGACTCTCTATCATGAAGATCATGATGCTACTTTGAAGCACAAGTGTGGTAAAAGGATAGTAGCATTGTCCCTTCTCTCTTTTTCTCTCATTTTTTTATTTTTTTTTATTTTTTTATTTGGGCCTTTTCTCTTTTTTATGGCCTCTTTTTTTTCTTTTTTTCGTCCGGAGTCTCATCCCGACTTGTGGGGGAATCATAGTCTCCATCATCCTTTCCTCACTTGGGACAATGCTCTAAAAATGATGATCATCACACTTTTATTTTTCTTACAACTCAAGAATTACAACTCGATACTTAGAACAAAATATGACTCTATATGAATGCCTCCGGCGGTGTACCGGGATGTGCAATGACTCATGAGTGACATGTATGAAAGAATTATGAACGGTGGCTTTGCCACAAATACAATGTCAACTACATGATCATGCAAAGCAATATGCCAATGATGGAGCATGTCATAATAAACGGAATGGTGGAAAGTTGCATGGCAATATATCTCGGAATGGCTATGGAAATGCCATGATAGGTAGGTATGGTGGCTGTTTTGAGGAAGATATATGGTGGGTGTATGATACCGGCGAAAGGTGCGCGGTATTAGAGAGGCTAGCAATGGTGGAAGGAAGAAGAGTGCGTATAATCCATGGACTCAACATTAGTCATAAAGAACTCATATAATTATTGCAAAATCTACAAGTTATCAAAGCAAAGTATTACACGCATGCTCCTAGGGGGATAGATTGGTAGGAAAAGACCACCGCTCGTCCCCGACCGCCACTCATAAGGAAGACAATCAATAAATAAATCATGCTCCGACTTCATCACATAACGGTTCAGCATATGTGCATGCTACGGGAATCACAAAATTTAACACAAGTATTTCTCAAATTCACAACTACTCAACTAGCATGACTCTAATATCACCATCTTCATATCTCAAAACAATCATCAAGCATCAAACTTCTCTTAGTATTCAACACACTCATAAGAATTCTTACAAATCTTGTATGCTTAGCATATTAGGATTATTTAAGCAAATTACCATGCTATTTAAGACTCTCAAAATAATATAAGTGAAGCATGATAGTTCATATATTTCTCCAAAATAAAACTACCACCATGCTCTAAAAGATATAAGTGAAGTATTAGAGCAATAACAAAAACTACTCCGTAAGATATAAGTGAAGATCAATGAGTAGTCGGATAATTATGCAACTATGTGAAGACTCTCCCGTTTAATAATTTCAGATCTTAGTATTTTATTCAAACAGCAAGCAAAGCTAAATAAAATGACATGAAGCTCCAAGCAAAACACATATCATGTGGTGAATAAAAATATAGCTCCAAGTAAAGTTACCGATGAACGAAGACGAAAGAGGGGATGCCTTCTGGGGCATCCCAAGCTTAGGATCTTGGTTATCCTTGAATATTACCTTGGGGTGCCTTGGGCATCCCCAACCTTAGGCTCTTGCCACTCCTTATTCCATAGTCCATCGAATCTTTACCCAAAACTTGAAAACTTCACAACACAAAACTTAACAGAAAACTCGTGAGCTCCGTTAGCGAAAGAAAACAAAACACCACTTCAAGGTACTGTAATGAACTCATTATTTATTTATATTGGTGTTAAACCTACTGTATTCCAACTTCTCTATGGTTTATAAACTATTTTACTAGCCATAGATTCATCAAAATAAGCAAACAACACACGAAAAACAGAATCTGTCAAAAATAAAACAGTGTGTAGTAATCTGTAACTAACGCAAACTTCTGGAACTCCAAAAATTCTACAATAAATTGGTGGACATGAGGAATTTTACTAGTGATCATCTTCAAAAAGAATAAACTAAATAGCACTCTCCAGTAAAAAGTTGAAGCAAATCTCGTGAGCGCTAAAGTTTCTGTTTTTTACAGCATGATCATAAAGACGTCACCCAAGTCTTCCCAAAGGTTCTACTTGGCACAAACACTAATTAAAAAACAAAACCACATCTAAACAGAGGCTAGATGGATTATCTATTACTAAACAGAACCAAAAAGTAAGAAACTAAAATAAAATTGGGTTGCCTCCCAACAAGCGCTATCGTTTAACGCCCCTAGCTAGGCATGATGATGACAATGGTGCTCACATAAAAGATAAGAATTGAAACATAACGGGAGCATCATGAAGCATATGACTAGCACATTTAAGTCTAACCCACTTCCTATGCATAGGGATTTTGTGAGCAAACAACTTATGGGAACAATAATCAACTTGCATAGGAAGGTAAAACAAGCATAACTTCAAAACTTTAAGCACATAGAGAGGAAACTTGATATTATTGCAATTACTACATGCATATATTCCTCCCTCATAATAATTTTCAGTAGCATCATGAATGAATTCAACAATATAACCAGCACCTAAAGCATTCTTTCCATGGTCTACTAGCATAGAAAATTTATTACTCTCCACATAAGAAAAATTCTTCTCATTCGGAATAGTGGGAGTATCATTAGAGACTTGAATACTATAAATTGTTTCCACATTAAAAGAGTAATGTTCAGAAAAAGGGTAATCATAATCATGACAAGTTTTGTAAATATAATCATCAGTACTTTTTATAGCATAAGTTTCATCACAATAATCATCATTAGTAGCAACTTTGTTCTCATCATAATCGATTGAAACCTCTTCCAAGATAGTGGAATAATTACTAAGTAAAGTCATGACCTCTCCAAATCCACTTTCATAAATATTATAATATTCAACATCCTCCAAAATAGTGGGATCACTACTTCCTAAAGTTGACACTCTTCCAAACCCACATTCATCAATATAATCATCATAAGTAGGAGGCATGTTATCATCACTATACATTTGCATATCAAAACTTGGGAGGCTAAAAATATCATCTTCATTAAACATAGCATCCCCAAGCTTGGGACCAACATTAATTTCAGCAAATATATTCTCAAATATGTCATCCTCATCAAACATAGCTTCCCCAAGCTTGGGCCTTTTCATATCCATAAGCATAATCACTCTCATCATTAATAGTATGGATAGCACCAATAGTATAGCAAACATTATTTTCATATTCTTCCAAGCAAGTGCCAAAAAGATTTTCAAGATCATAAGGAGTATCATTATCTTCCCAATCATAATCATCACAACAAGCAATAGGCATAACGAGATCATCATCAAGTGTATCATCTTCATAAGGCACAACAATAATAGGAGCAACTTTATTTGGGAGAGATACCTTTTTACCTCTCTTCCTTTTTCTTTTCTTCTTCTTCACCACATCATGTGTGGGTTCAATCCTCCTTTTGGAGCTCCTTATTAATGAGATTGGTTGAATAGAGGGCTCCTCTTCGTTACCTGATTCATCATAAGAAATAATAGGAGGATATTGGGAAGTCTCTTCCCTTTCATTAGTATTCTCTTCATCCTCTATTTGTTTTCTTTTCTTTATGTAATTGGCAATATAAGGATTTTCAATACAATTCACCGCACAATACATATAAATTTTCTCTAGATCAAAATGAAGAACTTTATCAAGGACAAATTTTGGAATATCCTTAGTTATACGTTTAATTTCTTCATAACCCAAGAGCAAACTAAGTTCATTATGATGTGCAAGGGAAATCAAGTCATCACAATTTTTGGACACGATACGATCATGAAACAATTTGCATTGGGTACTAAAATGATCACGTTCATTGCAAAGTTCACAAGGGGCATGAAAAATATTGAATCTTTCAGCACATTCATATAGCTCTTCTTGCATCAATTTGGTTTCTAAGTACTTATGCCTCTTGCAATATCTATCTTCCCTATCTGGTGTGTACTTGCAAACCCAATCTACTCCACAAAAATTGACATGTTTATAGGAGGCATTTTCATCATAACTAGTGCAATCATCATTAGTACTATGGATATTCAAGGAGTTCATACTAACAACATTGCAATCATGCTCATCATTCAAAGATTTAGTGCCAAACATTTTAATGCATTCTTCTTCTAACACTTTGGCACAAATTTCCTTTCCATCATACTCACGAAAGATATTAAAAAGATGAAGCGTATGAGGTAAACTCAATTCCATTTTTTTGTAGTTTTCTTTTATAAACTAAACTAGTGCTAAAACAAGAAACAAAAAGATTCGATTGCAAGATCTAAAGATATACCTTCACTTACCAAGCCTCCCCGGCAACGGCGCCAGAAAAGAGCTTGATGTCTACTACACAAACTTCTTCTTGTAGACGTTGTTGGGCCTCCAAGTGCAGAGGTTTGTAGGACAGTAGCAAATTTCCCTCAAGTGGATGACCTAAGGTTTGTCAATCCGTGGGAGGCGTAGGATGAAGATGGTCTCTCTCAACCCTGCAACCAAATAACAAAGAGTATCTTGTGTCCCCAACACACCCAATACAATGGTAAATTGTATAGGTGCACTAGTTCGGCGAAGAGATGGTGATACAAGTGCAATATGGATGGTAGATAAAGGTTTTTGTAAACTGAAAATATAAAAACAGCAAGGTAACAAGTGATAAAAGTGAGCGTACATGGTATTGAAATGCGTTGAAACAAGGCCTAGGGTTCATTCTTTCACTAGTGCAAGTTCTCTCAACAATAATAACATAATTGAATCACATAACTATCCCTCAACATGCAACAAAGAGTCACTCCAAAGTCACTAATAGCGGAGAACAAACGAAGAGATTATGGTAGGGTACGAAACCACCTCAAAGTTATTCTTTCCAATCAATCCATTGGGCTATTCCTATAAGTGTCACAAACAGCCCTAGAGTTCGTACTAGAATAACACCTTAAGACACAAATCAACCAAAACCCTAATGTCACCTAGATACTCCAATGTCACCTCAAGTATCCGTGGGCATGATTATACGATATGCATCACACAATCTCAATTCATCTATTCAAACCAACACATAGAACCTCAAAGAGTGCCCGAAAGTTTCTACCGGAGAATCACGACGAAAACGTGTGCCAACCCCTATGCATAGGTTCATGGGCGGAACCCGCAAGTTGATCACCAAAACATACATCAAGTGAATCACATGATATGCCATTGTCACCTCAGATACGCACGACAAGACATACATCAAGTGTTCTCAAATCTTTAAAGACTCAATCCGATAAGATTACTTCAAGGGGAAAACTCAATCCATTATAAGAGAGTAGAGGGGGAGAAGAAACATAAGATCCAACTATAATAGCAAAGCTCGCGATACATCAAGATTGTATCACCTCAAGAACACGAGAGAGAGAGAGATCAAACACATAGCTACTGGTACATACCCTCAGCCCCGAGGGTGAACTACTCCCTCCTTGTCATGGAGAGCGTCGAGATGATGAAGATGGCCACCGATGAGGGATCCCCCCTCCGGCAGGGTGCCGGAACAGGGTCCCGATTGGTTTTTGGTGGCTCTGGAGGTTTTGCGGTGGCGGAACTCCCGATCTATCTTCTGTTCTGGAAGTTTTACTATACATAGGTATATATGGGCGCAGGGGGTACGTCGGTGGACGCGCAGGGGGCCCCACGAGGCAGGGGGACGCGCCCTAGTGGGTGGGCACGCCCCCCACCCTCGTGGCCAGCTCCCGTATCTTGTGACGTAGAGTCCAAGTCTATCCGGTGGCTTTCCTTCCAAAAATAACTTCTCCAGTTGATTTCGTTCCGTTTCGACTCCGTCTGATATTCCTTTTCTCGAAACACTGAAATAGGCATAAAACAGCAAATCTGGGCTGGGCCTCCGGTTAATAGGTTAGTCCCAAAAATAATATAAAAGTGGATAATAAAGCCCAATATTGCCTAAAACAGTAGATAATATAGCATGGAGCAATCAAAAATTATAGATACGTTGGAGACGTATCAGTGGGCAGCGGAGAAATTACGGGATGGAAATGGAATAACTTAGTACTACATGATCAAACTCCATGACTGACCTGCACATCGGACAAAATCCGACTACCTCTCAACTTCGGCAACTCTAGCGAGTCAACGTGCAACCATGGCCAGGGAGCGGTGGACTGTTCGAAGGATTGTCCCATAGAAGAACCTTCTCCTCCAGGACGCATGGAAGACCAACAAGCATGGCCTTTTCCCAAGCCTGTTTAAGCACCGTCTTGAAAAAGTTGGTGCAGGAAGCACCGAGTCTTGCAGCGGTGAGGATGTCGGAGCGGTGTGCGATTTCTCCCAGAGGATCATCGTCCAAGGTCTCCCAGCCCCGATGAGGAGGAGAACCGCCTGGCGAATCCATGGGAGCAGCGACGAACTGCCTTCTCTTCGGGGGGAGAGGAACTAGCGAGGAGGAGATAAGAGCGTAGTAACTGCAGGGCCTCGTCCCTTCCAACTGTAGCTCCTCGATCGTTCCTTAGCAAAGGGGTGAGGCTATTGTTTACTATGTACTCATACTGTAGGAGTACTAGTACTACTTTCTCAACTAGTAGGGCGATGTACTGTGCTTCTAGTATAGTGCACCAGTTTTGAACTCTTAATCTCAGGGCCAAGGAGCTACAGTTGGAAGTGGAGGGTAGTACTGTTCTCTAGAACCATCATTGTACTATCAATGCAGGAAAAGTACACCTGCGTAGTGGGTACTCTCGGTGCTCTATTCAGGCGCGTAGCTGGCCTACTCAGCCGCTCCTCCCATGCACACACTAGCAGCCTGTTTATCAGACGACTGTCTATCAGGCGAGAACATTTGAGTTATTTGATATAGCGAGACTAGGCTTTTTGCTTCCATTTGTGGGGGTGTAATGGATCTCGTCGAACTTTGTTAGTAGTTCCTTCTTTATGAATGAGATGAGGCAAAGCTTTTGCACCCGTTTCAAAAAAATCACGTCAAGAGGAATTTCTTTTATAGAGCCGATAATGGAGTGAAGTCCATGCGTGCAACGCCACAAGCAACAGAGTACTAGTAGGGTACTAGCACTTCACGTACAGAGCCATATTGCACAATTCCCAATGCCGCTCCAGGCTTTTCCGGCTCCTCGGGATTAATTGGGAGGGGCTAGTTTAAATATACTACTAGCTGATGAGGAAGCTGCAAGCGAGGTGCGACTAGGGCGAGCACGCGAGCCACAAGATGATGGGAAGGAAAACCCGTTCACGTCGCTGGGCTATCCAGTGCACCTAGATTGTGGTGCGACACGTCCGTTTGACTTCAAAACTCAAACTACCAGTGTACAATATTGGCTCGCAACGAAGATACTATTTAGAAAAAAGGCCGCCGTGCGTTCGGCCTGGATCGAACCCACAAAACGAGGTTTACACTCCCGCGACCGCTAGTAGTACTCGTTGGAGTACAACGCAACCTAGAATCTCCTTTTTTCGCTAGTAGTACATTGTTCCTTACAAGAAACCACTAATAATGCAAAGAAACCACCAATAATGCCAAGAAACTACTACCACTTGCATACGTGGCAGACTTAAGATAAGACTACCTTATCAACCATTGTACATGCCCTTACCAACCAGCCCTACCAAGAAACGACTACTCTACAAAGTGCCGTTATAGGCACGTTTCAACCCATGTCGCCCCTTAAGTCAACGCCTTCTATTCAACCAACAAGTTAGGTGTTATGACTTGTGCGACCTACATGTCAGTCTGCAAAAATCCCCGAGTGACATCCTACCTCCGGCCCGTCCACCTAGTCATCCTCGGCCATGGGACTCAGCTACCGCCGTCGGTAGAAGGCGAGTTCAAAACCGCCGGCGGTGCGGAGCCCATCTTGCGGCAGCCCCGATGCCAGCTTCGTCCGGCGCTCGCGGCCACTAGCTAGCCAAGATAGCTCCGTCCAGCTGCTTGTCTGCAAGGTTTGCTAGCTAGATTGGCACGGCGGCGCGGTGGCTTGCTCGCGCGCCGCGCTAAGGCCAGCCATCTGGCTCGAGCGAAGGCCAGCGCGGCGGCTTGCTCGCGCGTGAGTCACGCTCGGGCCAGCCTGCCAACCTGTGCGGAGGCCAGCGCGACGTCCGGCCCGTCCGGCAGAGCGGCGGCCAACTCCCTCATCACTGGCGCCACCGACGAACACGCATCAGTACTGTTTGAAGTAATGTTCAGGAAAAATAATGATTTGAGGGGGAATATAACAGGATAGAAGGTCAGATGTGGGTCCTTCGTGTTAAGGGCCAAACAAAATTTGTTGGTTTAAGCTGCCTCGTCAGCACGGACGTGTGGGCCAACCCTGTCATAAACGGGTTTAAACGAGCCTAATCGGCACTAGGTAGTAGTTTTTGGCACGGATTAAAAAATTTTGGGTATGTTTTTGCTATTTTTTGTACAATAGTTTCTTCCTAGGCTTGTTGAAAGTGGTAGTTTTTTGGTAAATACTCTACATATTGTAAGTAGGAGTGAAAGTTAAGCTTTGGAAGCCAATAAGCAAGGCTAGTTACATAGTGCCTATGTGTACGTGATTGAAAGTAAATATCAACCATGGGTGACTAATATCTTGATGGAAAACTCGAAACTATGGAAATACTAGCATTTTTTTGGAATGGTTGGAAATACTAGCAATGTTCACGTGCGTTGCAAGGGACCATAATTAGAATAATACTTATTCACAAACTTGATACAAAACACTCTAATTTTGATATACATACTAGCAAGAGGCCCATGCGTTGCATGGAACATCAAGATGCATTTATACGAGCTGTTTATCTCGTTGGAGACGAAGATGAACGAGGAAGTCCTTATCTGCAAATGTGGAGAGGGGTGCGGGTATCTTTTTGCAAAATTGTGATAGTTTGCTTTCTACCCCTCAGATATAGATCGGACGGTCTATATGGCAGGATGGCAGGCACACCATCATCACCAACTCGGTTTTTTTATAAGAGTGTAGATATCACTAGAGATATATTATGTTTCAATCAAAAAATATTCCTTGGGCTGTTTTGGTGAGGTGAGGGAGGGGTGTGGTTCGTTGTAAGATATTAATTATGGATTTTTCTGCAACTTGGTAGATAAGTGGGATGTTGGTGAGAAAAGGCAACAACTTACCTCATAGTCGTTAGATGTAGATCTAATGGTCAGAAATGACGGATGGCAGACACACCATCATCGCCAACTTAGTCTTCTGTAGGAGTACTAGCAAGATGTCTGTGCATTGCACGGAACATCAAGATGCATATTTTTATAAAACACTTGTTTTGATTGACCCATGCAGGAGTAATCCCATGTGTAAAAACTAATGATATCTCGTGAAAGAGGAGATAAGGTGAAGAGGAGTGGGGCGTGGTGGTGATTGGTGGTCGGACTGAGTGGAGGCAAGGGGATGGACGACGCCGGTAGCGGCCACCAGGCCAGTTTGTTCCAGAGGCTTTGTTTTTTAATTGCTCAACAATGAGGTTGTTGGAGATAAGGATGAACGAGGGAAGGCCTTGTCTACAAATGTTGAGAGAGGTGCGGGTATCTTTTAGTTGAATTTCCATCTGTCAGATATAGATCGGACGGTCTATTGCAAGATGGCACGCATACTGATAACCCACAAGTATAGGGGATCGCAACAGTTTTCGAGGGTAGAGTATTCAACCCAAATTTCTTGATTCGACACTAGGGGAGCCAAAGAATATTCTCAAGTATTAGCAGTTGAGTTGTCAATTCAACTACACTTGGATAACGTAGTATCTATAGCAAAGTGTTTAGTAGAAAAGTAGTATGGAAGTAACGGTAACGATAACAAAAGTAATATTTTTGGGTTTTGTAGTGATTGTAACAGTAGCAATGGAAAAGTAAATAAGCGGAGAACAATATGTGAAAAGCTCGTAGGCATTGGATCGATGGTGGAGAATTATGCCAGATGTGGTTCATCATGTAACAATCATAACATAGGGTGACACAGAACTAGCTCCAATTCATCAATGTACTGTAGGCATGTATTCCGAATATAGTCATACGTGCTTATGGAAAAGAACTTGCATGACATCTTTTGTCCTACCCTCCTGTGGCAGCGGCGTCCTAGCGGAAACTAAGGGATATTAAGGCCTCGTTTTAATAGAGTACCGGACCAAAGCATTAACACATAGTGAATACATGAACTCCTCAAACTATGGTCATCACCGGAAGTGGTCCCGATTATTGTCACTTCGGGGTTGCCGGATCATAACACATAGTAGGTGACTATAGACTTGCAAGATAGGATCAAGAACTCACATATATTCATGAAAACATAATAGGTTCAGATCTGAAATCATGGCACTTGGGCCCTAGTGACAGGCATTAAGCATAGCAAAGTCATAGCAACATAAATCTCAGAACATAGTGGATACTAGGGATCAAACCCTAACAAAACTAACTCGATTACATGATAAATCTCATAAAACCCATCACCGTCCAGCAAGCCTACGATGGATTTACAGACGCATGGCGGTGAGCATCATGAAATTGGTGATGGAGGATGGTTGATGATGACGACAACGACGGATTCCCCTCTCCGGAGCCCCGAACGGACTCTAGATCAGCCCTCCCGAGAGAGTTTAGGGCTTGGCGGCGGCTCTGTATCATAAAACGCGATGAATCTTTCTCTTTGATTTTTTTCTCCCCGAACACGAATATATGGAGTTGGAGTTGAGGTCGGTGGAGCTCCAGGGGGCCCACAAGGCAGGGGGGCGCGCCCCCCATCCTCGTGGAAAGGGTGTGGGCCCCCTGGCCTTGATTCTTTCGCCAGTATTTTTTATTATTTCCAAAAATAATCTCCGTGAAGTTTCAGGTCATTCCGAGAACTTTTGTTTCTGCACATAAATAACACCATGGCAATTCTGCTGAAAACACCGTCAGTCCGGGTTAGTTCCATTCAAATCATGCAAGTTAGAGTCCAAAACAAGGGCAAAAGTGTTTGGAAAAGTAGATACGACAGAAACGTATCAACTCCCCCAAGCTTAAACCTTTGCTTGTCCTCAAGGCATTCAGTTGACAAACTGAAAGTGATAAAGAAAAGCTTTTACAAACTCTGTTTGCTCTTCTTGTTGTAAATATGTAAAGCCAGCATTCAAGTTTTCAGCCAAGATTATGAACTAATCATATTCACAATAACTCTTAGGTCTCATGTTTACTCATGTCAATGGCACAATCAACTAGCGAGCAGTAATAATAAATCTCGGATGACAACACTTTCTCAGAACAATCATGAGAAGATATAACAAGATGGTATCTCGCTAGCCCTTTCTGAGACCACAAAACATAAATGCAAAGCACCTTTAAAGATAAAGGACTGACTAAACATTATATTTCATGGTAAAAGAGATCCAGTCATAGTCATACCCAATATAAATTAATAGTAATGGATGCAAATGACAACAGTGCTCTTCAGCTGGTGCTTTTTAATAAGAGGGTGATGACTCAACATAAAAGTAAATAGATAGGCCCTTCACAGAGGGAAGCAGGGATTTGTAGAGGTGCTAGAGCTCGATTTTGAAATTGAGATAAATAATATTTTGAGCGGCATACTTTCATTGTCAACATAACAACCAAGATATGGCGATATCTTCCATGCTATACACATTATAGGAGGTTCCCAAACAGAATGGTAAAGTTTATACTCCCCCTCCACCAACAAGCATCAATCCATGCCTTCCTCGAAACAACGAGTGCCTCCAACTAACAACAGTCCTGGGGGAGTTTTGTTTGCAATTATTTTGATTTGATTTGCAGAAAGCATGGGACTGGGCATCCCGGTGACCAGCCATTTTCTCGCGAGTGAGGAGCGGAGTCCACTCCTCTTCAAAATAACCCGCCTAGCATGGAAGATACGGACAGCCCTAGTTGATACATGAGCTATTCGAGCATATAAAACAGAATTTCATTTGAAGGTTTAGAGTTTGGCACATACAAATTTACTTGGAACGGCAGGTAGATACCGCATATAGGAAGGTATAGTGGACTCATATGGCATAACTTTGGGGTTTAAGGAATTGGATGCACAAGCAGTATTCCCGCTTAGTACAAGTGAAGGCTAGCAAAAGACTGGGAAACGACCAACTAGAGAGCGACAACAGTCATGAACATGCATTAAAATTAATGAACATTGAGTGCAAACATGAGTAGGATATAATCCACCATGAACATAAATGTCGTGAAGGCTATGTTGATTTGTTTCAACTACATGTGTGAACATGTGCCAAGTCAAGTCACTTGAATCATTCAAAGGAGGATACCACACCATCATACCACATCACAACCATTTTAATAGCATGTTGGCACGCAAGGTAAACCATTATAAACTCCTAGCTAATTAAGCATGGGATAAGCAACTATAATCTCTAATTGTCATTGCAAACATGTTTATTCATAATTGGCTGAATCATGAACGATGAACTAATCATATTTACAAAACAAGGAGGTAAAGTTCATACCAGCTTCTCTCATCTCAATCAGTCCATCATATATTGTCATAATTGCCTTTCACTTGCACGACCGAATGATGTGAATAATAATAATAGTGCACGTGCATTGGACTAAGCTGGAATATGCGAGCATTCAATAAACAGGAGAATACAAGGCAATATGGGCTCTTGGTTAAATCAACAATAATGCATATAAGAGCCACTTAAACAATTTCATTATGGTCTTCTCCTATCGACCCCCAAAGAAAAGAAAATAAATAAAACTATTTACACGGGAAAGCTCCCAACAAGCAAAAAGAAGAACATGAAATATTTTTGGGTTTTCTTTTAATTATTTCTACTACAGCAAGAAAATAAACTAGCTAAAAGCTATAACTATTTTTTTTGGTTTTCTTAAGGTTTTTCAAACACACAAGAAGAAAGCATAAAAAGAAAAATAAACTAGCATGAATATTACAGTGAAAAAGTATGAGCACCGACAACTAGAATGGGTGTGTGAACATGAATGTAATGTCGGTGACAAATACGTACTCCCCCAAGCTTAGGCTTTTGGTTGTCCTTGTTCCAAAATCTATCAAATCTTTACCCAAGGACTTGAAAACTTCACAACACAAAACTTCAACAGAAAATCTTATGAGCTCCGTTAGTATAAGAAAATAAACCACCACTTTAAGGTACTGTAATTAACTCATTCTTTATTCATATTGGTGTTAAACCTACTGTATTCCAACTTCTCTATGGTTCATACCCCCCGATACTAGCCATAGATTCATCAAAATAAGCAAACAACACACGAAAAACAGAATATGTCAAAAACAGAACAGTCTGTAGTAATCTGTATCAAACGCAAACTTATCTAACTTAGAAAAATGTACCAAAATAGGAAGACCTATATAATTTGATTATTGATCTACTGCAATTGGAATCAGTATTTTATCACTTTCTGGTGATTTTTAACAATTGTTTTTGTGAGCAGAAAGTTTCTGTCATTTTCAGCAAGATCAAATAATTATCACCCGAGAAGATCCTATAGGTTTTACTTGGCACAAAAACAAAAACCACATCTAACCAGAGGCTAGATGAAATATTTATTAGTAAACAGGAGCCAAAGCAAGGAACAAAAATAAAATTGGGTTGCCTCTCAACAAGCGCTATTGTTTAACGCCCCTAGCTAGGCATTTTTTATTGCAAGGATAATTCAGAAAACAGACAGAAAATACTATTTTTGCTTTATTTCAACTAAATAACAGAAAATAAAAGGAGGGTACAGAAGGTTGTGCTTTCTAACTTCATCCATCGCATGCTCATCAAAAGGAATCCACTAACAGGGTTGATCAGGTCTTGTTAACAAACTCATTCCGAATCGCATGAAACCGGAGAAATTTCGAATAACACTATGTTACCTCAACGGGGATATGCACATCCCCAATAATAATAATATCATATCTCTTTTTGACAGTAGTAAGAGGAAATTCAAAACCTCCAAAAATAATCGATGGAATTTTTCCAATAGAGTTGATGTTGTGGACTTGAGGTTGTTTCCTCGGAAAGTGTACCGTATGCTCATTACCATTAACATGAAAAGTGACATTGCCTTTGTTGCAATCAATAACAACCCCTGCAGTGTTTAAAAAGGGTCTTCCAAGAATAATAGATATACTATCGTCCTCGGGAATATCAAGAATAACAAAGTCCGTTAAAATAGTAACGTTTGCAACCACAACAGGCACATCCTCACAAATACCGACATGTATAGCAGTTGATTTATCAGCCATTTGCAAAGATATTTCAGTAGGTTTCAACTTATTCAAGTCAAGTCTATGATATAAAGAGAGAGGCATAACACTAAAACCGGCTCCAAGATCACATAAAGCAGTTCTAACATAGTTTCTTTTAATGGAGCATGGTATAGTTGGTACTCCTGGATCTCCTAGTTTCTTAGGTATTCCACCCTTGAAAGTGTAATTAGCAAGCATGGTGGAAATTTCAGCTTCCGGTATATTTTTTTATTAGTAAAAATATCTTTCATATACTTAGCATAAGGATTCATTTTGAGCATATTAGTCAAATGCATACGCAAGAAGATAGGTCTAATCATTTCAGCAAAGCGCTCAAAATCCTCATCATCCTTTTTCTTGGATGGTTTGGGAGGAAAAGGCATGGGTTTCTGAACCCATGGCTCTCTTTCCTTACCGTGTTTCCTAGCAACAAAGTCTCTCTTATCATAACGTTGATTCTTTGATTGTGGGTTATCAAGATCAATAGCAGGTTCAATTTCTACATCATTATCATTGCTAGGTTGAGCATCAACATGAACATCATTATTAATATTATCACTAGGTTCATGTTCATTACCGGATTGTGTTTCTGCATCAGAAATAGAAATATCATCGGGATTCTCAGGTGTGTCAACAACAGGTTCACTAGAAGCATGCAAAGTCCTATCAGTTTTCTTTTTCTTCTTTTTAGAAGGACTAGGTGCATTAATATTATTTCTCTGAGAATCCCGCTCAATTCTCTTAGGATGGCCTTCAGGATACAAAGGTTCCAGAGTCAATTTACCAGTTCTAGTAGCCACTCTAATAGCAAAATCATTATTCTTACTATTCAATTCATTAAGCAAATCATTCTGAGCTTTAATTACTTGTTCTACTTGAGTGGTAACCATAGAAGCATGTTTACTAATGAGTTTGAGTTCACCTTTAACTCTAAACATATAATCATTCAAGTGTTCAAGCATATAAGAATTGTGTTTCAATTGTCTACCAACATAAGCATTGAAGTTTTCTTGTTTGACAATAAAATTATCAAACTCATCTAAGCATTGGCTAGCAGACTTATAATGAGGAATATCACGTTCATCAAATCTATAAAGAGAATTTACCTTTAATACCTGTGTCGGGTTATCAAGACCATGTGTTTCTTCAACGGGCGGTAAATTAAGACCATGTATTTCTTCAATAGGAGGTAAATTCTTAACATCTTCAGCTTTTATACATTTTTCTTTCATAGATTTCTTTGCCTCTTGCATATCTTCAGGACTGAGAAATAGAACACCCATTTTCTTTGGAGTTGGCTTAGGAGTTGGTTCAGGAAGTGTCCAATTATTTTCATTAGTCAACATATTATTCAATAGAATTTCAGCTTCATCTGGTGTTCTTTCCCTGAAAACAGAACCAGCACAACTATCCAGGTGGTCTCTGGAAGTACCAGTTAGTCCATTGTAAAACATATCCAGTATTTCATTTTTCTTAAGAGGATGACCAGGCAAAGCATTAAGTAATTGGAGAAGCCCCCCCCCCCCCCCAAGCTTGTGGGATACTCTCTTCTTCAATTTGCACAAAATTATATATTTCCCTTAAGGCAGCTTGTTTCTTATGAGCGGGGAAATATTTAGCAGAGAAGTAATAAATCATGTCCTTGGGACTACGCACACAACCAGGATCAAGAGAATTAAACCATATCTTAGCATCACCCTTTAATGAGAATGGAAATATCTTAAGGATATAATAGTAGCGAGTTCTCTCATCATTAGTGAACAGGGTGGCTATATCATTTAATTTAGTAAGATGTGCCACAACAGTTTCAGATTGATAGACATAGAAAGAATCAGATTCAACCAAACTAATTATATCAGGGTTGATAGAGAATTCATAATCCTTATCAGTAACAAAGATAGGTGAAGTAGCATAAGCAGGATCATATTTCATTCTAGCATTCAGAGTTTTTTGTTTCAGCTTAGCTACTAATTTCTTAAGATCACTTCTATCATTGCAAGCAAGAAAGTCTCTAGCAGTTTCTTCATCCATAACATAACCCTCAGGCACAATAGGCAATTCATATTTAGGGGGAGAATCTTCATCAACACTTTCATCAATATTATCAGTTTCAATAATTTCATTCTCTCTAGCCCTAGCAAGTTGTTCATCAATAAATTCACCAAGTGGCACAGTAGTATCAACCATAGAAATAGTTTCACCATAAGTATCATGCATAGCAGAAGTGGCATCATCAATAACATGCGGCATATCATAATTAATAGCAGAAGCAGGTTTAGGTGTCGCAAGCTTACTCAAAACAGAAGGTGAATCAATTGCAGAGCTAGATGGCAGTTCCTTACCTCCCCTCGTAGTTGAGGGATAAATTTTTGTTTTCGCGTCTTTCAAGTTCTTCATAGTGACCAGCAGATATAAATCCCAAGTGACTCAAAGAATAGAGCTATGCTCCCCGGCAACGGCGCCAGAAAATAGTCTTGATAACCCACAAGTATAGGGGATCGCAACCGTTTTCGAGGGTAGAGTATTCAACCCAAATTTATTTATTCGACACAAGGGGAGCCAAAGAATATTCTCAAGTATTAGCAGTTGAGTTGTCAATTCAACCACACCTGGATAACTTAGTATCTGCAGCAAAGTGTTTAGTAGCAAAGTAGTATGGAATTAACGGTAACGATAGCAAAAGTAATATTTTTGGATTTTGTAGTGATTGTAACAGTAGCAATGGAAAAGTAAATAAGCGGAGAACAATATGTGAAAATCTCGTAGGCATTGGATCGGTGATGGAGAATTATGTCGGATGTGGTTCATCATGTAACAATCATAACATAGGGTGACACAGAACTAGCTCCAATTCATCAATGTAATGTAGGCATGTTTTCCGAATATAGTCATACGTGCTTATGGAAAAGAACTAGCATGACATCTTTTGTCCTACCCTCCCGTGGCAGTGGGGTCCTAGCGGAAACTAAGGGATATTAAGGCCTCCTTTTAATAGAGTACCGGACCAAAGCATTAACACATAGTGAATACATGAACTCCTCAAACTATGGTCATCGCCGGGAGTGGTCCCGATTATTGTAACTTCGGGGTTGCCGGATCATAACACATATTAGGTGACTATAGACTTGCAAGATAGGATCAAGAACTCACATATATTCATGAAAACATAATAGGTTCAGATCTGAAATCATGGCACTCGGGCCCTAGTGACAAGCATTAAGCATAGCAAAGTCATAGCAACATCAATCTCAGAACATAGTGGATACTAGGGATCAAACCCTAACAAAACTAACTCGATTACATGATAAATCTCATCCAACCCATCACCGTCCAGCAAGCCTATGATGGAATTACTCACGCACGGCGGTGAGCATCATGAAATTGGTGATGGAGGATGGTTGATGATGACGACGGCGACGGATTCCCCTCTCTAGAGCCCCGAACGGACTCTAGATCAGCCCTCCCAAGAGAGTTTAGGGCTTGGCGGCGGCTCCGTATCATAAAATGGGATGAATCTTTCTCTTTGATTTTTTCTCCCCGAACACAAATATATGGAGTTGGAGTTAGGTCGGTGGAGCTCTAGGGGGCCCACGAGGCAGGGGGCGCGCCCCCCACCCTCGTGGAAAGGGTGTGGGCCCCCTGGCCTTGATTCTTTTGCCAATATTTTTTTATTATTTCCAAAAATAATCTCCGTGAAGTTTCATTTCATTCCGAGAACTTTTGTTTCTGCACATAAATAACACCATGGCAATTCTGCTGAAAACAGCGTCAGTCCGGGTTAGTTCCATTCAAATCATGCAAGTTAGAGTCCAAAACAAGGGCAAAAGTGTTTGGAAAAGTAGATACGATGGAGACGTATCACATACCATCATCACCAACTCGGTTTTTTATAAGAGAAAAAATATAAGTATGGAGATACAAATGTATTATTGATACTAGCTTGTTTTCGTAAACTAGGATCTACATTCTATTGAACGGCTTAGCATGTGGGGCTTTAGCACAATGACTTCTCGACTGTGTAAAACAAAGGTTTTCCCGTCACCGATAAGGAGGGGGTGATGGCGGCGCGCTTTCGGCTTGCTCTAGTCCTAGTAGTCATACTAGGTGGTCTACGCACGTGTGGATTTATTCTTTTTCACGTCTCGTGTTCGCTGTACTGCCACGATTGTTGATGAATAGACGGAATTTATTCACGGGGAAACCCTTGTTGAGCGTGTTTGTGTGTGTGTGTGTGTGTGTGTGTGTGTGTGAGAGAGAGAGAGAGAGAGTGCGTGTGTGATATGTCTAGAGACTGAGGCAATGATAATAGATTCTTTGTGTCTATGTGTGTGGAGGATAGAGAGAGACATGTTCATGGTGCTTTGTGTTGTATAACGTGGAGACACATAGACATAATCAGAGAGTGAGTGTGTGAGATACACATGCGGGTGATACATCTCCGTCGTATCTATAATTTTTGATTGTTCCATGCCAATATTATTCAACTTTTATAAACTTTTGGCAACTTTTCATACTATTTTTTGGGACTAACATATTGATCCAGTGCCCAGTGCCAGTTCCTGTTTGTTGCATGTTTTATGTTTCGCAGAAACCCAATATCAAATGGAGTCCAAACGGGATAAAAACTGACGGAGAATTATTTTGGAATATTTGTGATTTTTGGTGAGTAAAATCAACGTGAAACGATGCCCGAGGTGGCCACGAGAGTGGCCCACGCCACCCCTCTAGGGGGGCGTGCCCCCTATCTCGTGGGCCACACGTAAGGCGGTTGATGCCCTTCTTTGGCCGCAAGAAAGCTAATTTTTGGAAAACGATCTGGGCGAAGGTTTCAGGCCAATCGGAGTTACAGATCTCCATATATACACGAAACGGTGAAACAGAGCCTGGAGAGAATGCAGAAACAGAGAGATAGATCCAATCTCGGAGGGGCTCTCGCCCCTCCCAAGCCATGGGAGCCAAGGACCAGAGGGGAAACCCTTCTCCCATCTAGGGAGGAGGTCAAGGAAGAAGAAGAAGAAGGGGGCCTCTCTCCCCCTTGCTTCCGGTGGCGCCGGAGCGCTGCCGGGGGCCATCATCATCACCACGATCTTCACCAACACCGCCGTCATCTTCACCAACATCTCCATCACCTTCCCCCATCTATATCCAGCAGTCCACTCTCCCGCAACCCGCTGTACCCTCTACTTGAACATGGTGCTTTATGCTTCATATTATTATCCAATGATGTGTTGCCATCCTATGATGTCTAAGTAGATTTCCGTTGTCCTATCGGTGATTGATGAATTGCTATGATTGGTTTGAGTTGCATGTTTTATTACTGGTGCTGTCCTATGGTGCCCTCCGTGTCGCGCAAGCGTGAGGGGTTCCCGCTGTAGGGTTTGCAATATGTTTATGATTTGCTTATGGTGGGTTGTGTGAGTGACTGAAACACAAACCCGAGTAAGTAGGTTGTTTGCGTATGGGATAAAAGGGGACTTGATGCTTTAATGCTATGGTTGGGTTTTACCTTAATGAATCTTTAGTAGTTGCAGATGCTTGAGAGAGTTCCAATCATAAGTGCATAGAATTCCAAGTAAGGGGTGATATGTTAGCTTATGCCTCTCCCTCAAATAGAATTGCAATAGTGATTACCGGTCTAGTAACATAGTCAATTGCTTAGGGGCAATTCCACAACTCCTACCACCACTTTTCCACACTCGCTATATTTACTTTATTGCATCTTTATCTAAACAGCCCCTAGTTTATATTTACGCCTTCTTTACTTTCTTGCAAACCTATCCTATCGCACCTACAAAGTACTTCTAGTTTCATACTTGTTCTAGGTAAAGCGAACGTCAAGCGTGCGTAGAGTTGTATCGGTGGTCGATAGAACTTGTGGGAATATTTATTCTACCTTTAGCTCCTTGTTGGGTTCGACACTCTTAATTATCGAAAACTGTTGCGATCCCTATACTTGTGGGTTATCAAGACCTCTTTCTGGAGCCGTTGCTGGGGAGTCATAGCGTGGGGTGAATGTTCTCGTGTGTGCTTGTTTGCTTTATCACTAAGTAATTTTTATTTGCTGTTCTTAGTTGATCTCTATCTTTAATTATGGATATGGAACACAAAATACCAAAAAAATTAGAGGTACTTGCTACTCATGTAGATGGGGTAACTCCTAAAACCCCCGATTCTCATTATGTGAGAGATATTATGTACTACTTTGATAATCCTGAGAAAACCCCATTCAAATTTATAATGGGAGACATGTTGGATCAACGTGAATACTTTAGGGATTATCGCTCGACACAAAAAGGGAAACTATTATGGGATCAATTTATTATGTTGCGTTGGTATGCCTGGAATCTATGCTTGAAATATGATATTACTTGTTGCTCTAGGATGGAGGCTCCACACCTCCCCTTTTCATGCAAATTTAACGATAATGAAACCTTAGCTTCTTATGCTAATGGTATATATGATTACTATGATGTGGAACAAATAGAAGAATTTGTTGCTTTTAAGGCTGCCTATGATATTGAAGCTTTGTTTGAAAAGTATGAAGCTTTTGATGATGATGGTTATAGGCCGGAAAATCTTGCTATACTTGGATATTGCTATGAAAATTATGAATACAATTACTATATTAATGCTTTTATGAAGAAAGCCAACGCTGTCCAAGAAGAGATTAATATTTTGCAGGAAGCTATGGAAGAAGAAATTGATGAAACTGTGAGCTCATTGGATGAAAAAGACGAGGAGGAGAGCGAAGAACAAAAGGAGGAAGAGCGGATTGATCACCCGTGCCCACCTTCTAATGATAGTAACCCTTCAACTCATACATTGTTTAACTCCCCTTCGTGCTTACCGAAGGATGATTGCTATGATGATTGCTATGATCCCTTGAATTTGTTTGAAATATCCCTTTTTCATGATGCTTGCTATGCTTGTGGCCAAGATGCCAATATGAATTATTCTTATGGAGATGAACTTGCTATAGTTCCTTATGTTAAACATGAAATTGTTGCTATTGCACCCACGCATGATAGTCCTATTATCTTTTTGAATTCTCCCTACTACACTATATCAGAGAAGTTTGTGCTTATTAAGGATTATATTGATGGGTTGCCTTTTACCGTTGCACATGGTAATTTTGATAAATGTGATGTGAATGTGCTTGCTGCTCCTACTTGCAATTATTATGAGAGAGGAACTACATCTCCACCTCTCCATGTTTCCAATATGATAAAATTGCAAGAAACTGCTTATACTATGCATTGGCCTTTACTATGTGTGCATGAATTGTTCCCTTATGACATGCCGATGCATATGAAGAGAGTTAGACTTCGTTGTTGCATGATATTTATTACTTTGTGCTCACTACTAAATTACAAATCATTGTTAATTAAAATTGGCTTTGATATACCTTGGGATCCGGGTGGATTCAGTACTTGAGCACTAAATGCCTAGCTTAATGGCTTTAAAGAAAGCGCTACCAGGGAGACAACCCGGAAGTTTTAGAGAGTCATTTATATCTGTTGAGTGCTTTCATTTAGTTTAAAAAAATAAAAATAAAGAGGGGAACCTAAAACTTTTCAAAAAGGAAAGTGAAAGTGAGAAAGACAAGCATTGTTGAAGTGGGAGAGCTCCTTGAACTTTGTTCATGCTCACGGAAACTTTGTGAATCTTGATTTCAGAAACTT
This sequence comes from Aegilops longissima, assembly GCA_021605205.1. Taxonomy (NCBI): domain Eukaryota; kingdom Viridiplantae; phylum Streptophyta; class Magnoliopsida; order Poales; family Poaceae; genus Aegilops; species Aegilops longissima. The sequence goes on from CM038679.1 coordinate 206,439,577, forward strand.
TTCAACAAAAATAATTATCCCCTTGTGCAATTCCATTGTATTATAAAAATAATGTGCCAAGGTTTGCCTTTAGGATGTTTACAATGCTTGTTGGTTTGTACGGTGCAGGACAGAAACTTTGGCTGTAGTGCGCGAATTTTAATTTTTTTACTGGAACGTCAAATGGATCTGATTCCTTTTGCACTGTATTGCTGCACAAATTGTTTATTTTTACTAATTTTTGTAGAATTGTTGGGATACCAGAAGTATGGTGGATGTTCAGATTGCTACAGACTGTTCTGTTTTTGACATATTCTGTTTTTGATGCATAGTTTGCTTGTTTTGATGAATCTATCAATTTATATTAGTGGATTAAGCCATGGAAAAGTTATGTTACAGTAGACACAATGCAAAAACAAGATATGAATTGGTTTGCTACAGTACTTAGAGTGGTGATTTGCTTTATTATACTAACGGATCTTACCGAGTTTTCTGTTGAAGTTTTGTGTGGATGGAGTGTCTAATCGAGGATGTCTCGATATGAGGAAAAGAAAGAGAGGCAAGAGCTCAAGCTTGGGGATTCCCGAGGCACCCCAAGTAAATATTTAAGGAGACTCAAGCGTCTAAGCTTGGGGATGCCCCGGAAGGCATCCCCTCTTTCTTCAACAAGTATCAGTATGTTTTCGAATTCGTTTCGTTCATGCATTATGTGCAAGTCTTGGAGCGTCTTTTGCATTTATTTTTTATTTTTTTATGCACCATGCTGGTATGAGATAGTCCTTGGTTGATTTATAGAATGCTCATTGCACTTCACTTAAATCTTTTGAGTATGGCTTTATAGAATGCTTCATGCACTTCACTTATATCATTTGAAGTTAGGATTGCCTGTTTCTCTTTACATAGACAACCGCCATTTGTAGAATGCTCTTTTGCTTCACTTATATTTTTTAGAGCGTGGGCATATATTTTGTATAAATAATTAAACTCTCTTGCTTCACTTATATCTATTTAGAGATATGACAGGAATTGGTCATTCACATGGTTAGTCATAAAATACTACATAAACTTGTAGATCGCTGAATATGATATGTTTGATTCCTTGCAATAGTTTTGCGATATAAAGGTGGTGATATTAGAGTCATGCTAGTGGGTGGTTGTGGATTAGTAGAAATACTTGTGTTTAGGTTTGTGATTCCCGTAGCATGCACGTATGGTGAACCGTTATGTGATGAAGTCGGAGCATGATTTATTTATGGATTGTCTTCCTTATGAGTGGCGGTCGGGGACGAGCGATGGTTTTTTCCTACCAATCTATCCCCCTAGGAGCATGCGCGTAGTACTTTGTTTCGATGACTAATAGATTTTTGCAATAAGTATGTGAGTTCGTTATGACTAATGTTGAGTCCATGGATTATACGCACTCTCACCCTTCTATCATTGCTAGCCTCTTCGGTACGGTGCATTGCCCTTTCTCACCTCGAGAGTTGGTGCAAACTTCGCCGGTGCATCCAAACCCCGTGATATGATACGCTTTGTCACACATAAGCCTCATTATATCTTCCTCAAAACAGCCACCATACCTACCTATCATGGCATTTCCATAGCCATTCCGAGATATATTGCCATGCAACTTCCATCATCATCATATACATGACTTGAGCATTTATTGTCATATTGCTTTGCATGATTGTAAGATAGCTAGCATGATGTTTTAATGGCTTGTCCGTTTTTTGATGTCATTGCTACGCTAGATCATTGCACATCCCAGTACACCGCTGGAGGCATTCATATAGAGTCATATCTTTGTTCTAGATATCGAGTTGTAATATTGAGTTGTAAGTAAATAAAAGTGTGATGATCATCATTATTAGAGCATTGCCCTAGTGAGGAAAGGATGATGGAGACTATGATTCCCCCACAAGTCGGGATGAGACTCCGGACTTTACAAAAAGTAAAAGAGGCCAAAGAAGCCCCCCAAAAAAAAGAGGCCAAAGAAGCCCACCAAAAAATAAATTATAAAAAAATAACAAAAAAATGAGAGAAAAAGAGAGAAGGGGCAATGTTACTATCCTTTTACCACACTTGTGATTCAGAGTAGCACCATGTTCTTCATAGAGAGAGTACCCTATGCTTTCACTTTCATATACTAGTGGGAATTTTCATTGTAGAACTTGGCTTGTATATTCCGATGATGGGCTTCCTCAAATGCCCGAGGTCTTCATGAGCAAGCAAGTTGGATGCACACCCACTTAGTTTTCAGTTTGAGCTTTCATACACTTATAGCTCTAGTGCATCCGTTGCATGGCAATCCCTACTCCTCGCATTGACATCTATTGATGGGCATCTCCATAGCCCGTTGATATGCCTAGTTGATGCGAGACTTTCTCCTTTTTGTCTTCTCCATACAACCTCCACCATCATATTCTATTCACCCTATAGTGTTATGTCCATGGCTCACGCTCATGTATTGCGTGAAAGTTGAAAAGGTTTGAGAACGTCAAAAGTATGAAACAATTTCTTGGCTTGTCATCGGGGTTGTGCATGATGTGAATATTTTGTGTGGTGAAGATGGAGCATAGCCAGACTATATGATTTTGTAGGGATAACTTTCTTTGGCCTTGTTATTTTGAAAAGACATGATTGCTTTATTGGTAGGCTTGAAGTATTATTGTTTTTATGTCAAATGATAGACCATTGCTTTGAATCACTCGTGTCTTAATATTCATGCCATGATTAGACATATGATCAAGATTATGCTAGGTAGCATTCCACATAAAAAATTATCTTTTTTATCATTTACCTACTCGAGGACGAGCAGGAATTAAGCTTGGGGATGCTGATACGTCTCCGTCGTCTCTATAATTTTTTATTGTTCCATGCCAATATTATTCAACTTTTATATACTTTTGGCAACTTTTTATACTATTTTTTGGGACTAACATATTGATCGAGTGCCCAGTGCCAGTTCCTGTTTGTTGCATGTTTTATGTTTCGCAGAAACCCAATATCAAACGGAGTCCAAATGGGATAAAAATGGACGGAGAATTATTTTGGAATATTTATGATTTTTGGGAAGTAAAATCAATGCGAAACGATGCCAGAGGTGGCCACGAGAGTGGCCCACGCCACCCTCCAGGGGGCGCGCCCCCCTATCTCGTGGGCCACCCGTAAGGCAGTTGATGCCCTTCTTTGGCCGCAATAAAGCTAATTTTTGGAAAACGATCTGGGTGAAGGTTTCAGGCCAATCGGAGTTACGGATCTCCATATATACACGAAACAGTGAAACAGAGCCTGGAGAGAATGCAGAAACAGAGAGATAGATCCAATCTCGGAGGGGCTCTTGCCCCTCCCAAGCCATGGGAGCCAAGGACCAGAGGGGAAACCCTTCTCCCATCTAGGGAGGAGGTCAAGGAAGAATAAGAAGAAGGGGGCCTCTCTCCCCCTTGCTTCCGGTGGCGCCGGAGCGCTGCCGGGGGCCATCATCATCACCACGATCTTCACCAACACCGTCGTCATCTTCACCAACATCTCCATCACCTTCCCCTATCTATATCCAGCGGTCCACTCTCCCGCAACCCGCTGTACCCTCTACTTGAACATGGTGCTTTATGCTTCATATTATTATCCAATGATGTGTTGCCATCCTATGATGTCTGAGTAGATTTTCGTTGTCTTATCGGTGATTGATGAATTGCTATGATTGGTTTGAGTTGCATGTTTTATTATTGGTGCTGTCCTATGGTGCCCTCTGTGTCGCGCAAGCGTGAGGGATTCCCGCTGTAGGGTTTGCAATATGTTTATGATTTGCTTATGGTGGGTTGCGTGAGTGACTAAAACACAAACCCGAGTAAGTAGGTTGTTTGCGTATGGGATAAAAGGGGACTTGATGCTTTAATGCTATGGTTGGGTTTTACCTTAATGAATCTTTAGTAGTTGCGGATGCTTGCTAGAGTTCCAATCATAAGTGCATAGAATTCCAAGTAAGGGATGATATGTTAGCTTATGCCTCTCCCTCAAATATAATTGCAATAGTGATTACCGTTCTAGTAACATAGTCAATTGCTTAGGGGCAATTCCACAACTCCTACCACCACTTTTCCACACTCGCTATATTTACTTTATTGCATCTTTATCTAAACAGCCCCTAGTTTATATTTACGCGTTCTTTACTTTCTTGCAAACCTATCCTATCGCACCTACAAAGTACTTCTAGTTTCATACTTGTTCTAGGTAAAGCGAACGTCAAGCGTGCGTAGAGTTGTATCTGTGGTCGATAGAACTTGAGGGAATATTTATTCTACCTTTAGCTCCTCGTTCGGTTCGACACTCTTACTTATCAAAAACTGTTGCGATCCCCTATACTTGTGGGTTATCAGCGGTCATGGGGAGAGATGTGTGAGTTAGAGAGATGGAGAATTTTGGTGTGCATCTGAGCTAGAGAGTTGGGGTATATACATATCTAGAGCTGTAGAGAATATGCAAGGTGTGTTTCTTAAAAGAAGGATCCAGATAGCTAGATGGGTGTTTGTGCGTGTCTGTGTGTGTTTGTGCGCGCGTTTGTGTGTGAGAGGGAGTGTGTGTATGTGGAGTAGAGAGACCACCAATGATGTAAACCTAGTATAAGGGAAGGGGGAGTGGTGTGACATGTGTGTCAAAGAGAGACAAAGGCATGTGTAGTAGCAGGATAGCATGGGTGCGGGCGGGGAGCAGACTATTTGGAAGAGACATTGAGTGTGTGTGGGAGAGGGGTGTGAGAGTGAGAAATAGAGAGAGCTAGCGACAGAGAGGGGGGGAGAGAGAGAGAGAGAGGAAAGAGGGAGGGGAGAGGGGTCGTTTGTGTCCATAAGTGGCGTATAGATAGGGAGACAATATTGATGTTGTTCGAAATTGGCCTATGTACGGAGACGCAAGGGGAGCGAATCATCGTGTGTGTGATAGGGACTTCATGAAAGATCTATAATAGATGGTGTAGAGAACAACGTTCGAGATTGAGAATGATGATACATTAGGGAGCTATGGAAAGAGTCATGGCATATATGTATACATGGAAGGATCTGGGGCGGGTCTGCATGTGGGAGAGATAGAAAGAGGAGAATGGTGCACAAGGAGACAAAGTGTGCTTGTTTGCAGTGGGGGTGGTGTGTGAGGTGAGTGCGCGAGAACCACATAACTAGGGAGATAGACGTTTGGGGGCGACGTTTTGTGTGTATGAGAAAGATACACTCTACATAGTGCGTGTGCTTGGGAAAGAGAGATGCTGGGAGACCTGGAGAGTGGGGGAAGAGATGTGTGCATGCCCGAGAGACAAAGTCATAAGAGACCTACATTGGGGTCCGGACTTTAGAAGAGAGGGGGTGTTAATGTGCTCGTGTGTTTGTGTGCAGGGGAGAGAGCAGGCGTGTGTGTGTGGGGGCGGAGGGGTGGGGGTGGGGGTGGGGTTGGCTTGGATAATGAGTTAGGTGTCTATATTTGAGGGACTTTAGCGTAATTGAGATATATACGGTCAATAGTGTGTGCACTCATGGTTGATCAATTTGTTTCACAGTTTGGACTATGAGATAACGATACTTTTGAACATGCATGATATACCTTGATGTACCAGAATTACAAACCTAAGATTGGAATTTTGGAATTCGACTCCATCATTAGCTTTTGTAATTCATTTAAACGGAGGTACATTTTTTAAGCTGGGATTTCATGATTTCAAATTCATATATCAAACCTAGAGATATACACAAACGGGCATGTTCAAACTTTATAGTCATCCACTTTATTCATACACATACACATTTTTGCTTTTGTCATCATATTTAGGATAAACACATTTGGAATTTCATTTGAATTGGACTGTATGATGGTATCTACTTGTACTAGCTCAATGATCTATATTTGAATTGAATGGACAATCTAACTTTCGACTTGGAGACATTGAGTTTCAAAACTTGCACTTTTTTTGGGTGCAAAACAAATAAATTCTCGGCCATGATATCATAGTCGGCCGTACAAGAGTAGAACACTTATAATTTCAGGCGCCAAAAGCTTTCAAACGTCCCGCTCACATCGAAATATCTCGCGCCCGAAAGTTTAGCCCTGCGATATTCCTATTTTACCCCTGCCATATGAGCGGAAAATGGCTACTTTGGTAACTCCATTGTTTTCCCCTCTTTGCTACCAACATTTCTTCCCCAGAGCCCCTCCCCTTCCCCTCCCCGACCCCCAACCACGGTAAGCCGCCAAATCTAGACCTCCGCCGCAGTGGTGGACCCCACACCCCACCGGGTCTACCTTCCGCACCTTGGAACCCCCAACTGCCAACTCACCACTTCACCAGAGCCGCTTCACCGACTGGCTTGTCCACCACTCCAGATCTCCTTGACCGCCATCATGGTCCACCGCACCAGATCTGCTTAACCGGTGCCCTCGTCCACCACAGTGCAGGCCCTTCACTGACTCCCTTGTCCGCCCCGTCGCTGGCCCTTCATACAAGCCCTCGTCCACCACAACAGATCCGCCTCACCGAAAGCACTATACACCACGCCCGCTGAAGCCTTCGTCCACTGTACCGGACCCGCTCCACGGACACCATATTCAACTCCACCGGCCCTGCTTTACTGACGCTGCAGCCTCATCAGGTTATTTCGATTTGTACTCCTTCGGTTTTTCTCTTCTTTATCGTGCAATTATTCACTTACCACAGATGAGCTTTCTTGTATGTCGACAGGCGCCGCAACCGAAGCACCGGAGCCGCTTCAGCGAAGGCGACAGCCGACCCAAACTCAACCGCAACACGAGCACCATCGATGATCCTTAGTTGTCAAGTATGAAAACGATACCCATACACTGCCGAGAATCAAGTACTATTATCCAACGGCTGGCGCCTATGTTCAGTTTCTTAGCATAAGCACCGCACCTTTGAATTTCTTCAGGGCATCATTGAATTTTTCATGAGACGCGTTATTCTTCTTGCACCTATAGGGCCATACTTCTGGCAGTGAACATGTTACATGTGCTAAATTACATACCAGTGCACATATAGTTAAGGGATTTTTACATCTGTGCCCCTGGTTCCTTAGCTCAACTCATTCATCCCCGCGCTCTTAACTTTTGCTCAATTTTCCCCACTCCCTTGCCAGAAACCCTCATAACTAGGCACAACAGACATTGCCGTCGGGTCAAAGGCTTGACCATTAACTCTGACTAGTGGGGCCATGCTGGACTGTGTCTTCCGTTCGACCTAACAAGTGGGGCCGCGTTGGGTGGTGTCTGTGTTCGACCGTTGGGCCGTGGTTTCGTTGGGCCGTCCCTTGCATTAAACGTCTGCTAGCGCCGCCAGGACAGAAGCCTGCTATGCATGCACCCAGTAAACCCTGCCTGCATGCATCGATCGAGCCTGCATGCGCCGATGCCACTATCCCACGATGCGCCGACCGAGCCTGCATGCGCCGACCGAGCTTGCATGCGCCGATGCGTCCGCCACGATGCGCTGACCGAGCAACTTTCTTGCACGCCAGCCGCCACGGATGCAGCGACGGTCACTGCCGCTGGTTCCTCTCTTCTAGCTAGGTGGCTACATATTTGTGACTTGTGTAAAAAAAGAGCCACTCCCTTGCTTAGTTGTACTCATTCATCCCTACTAACAAAGCTTCCTTGCATGCACTAGGTGGTTACTAACAAGGGAACCCTACTAACAAGCCGAGCTCTCTAAGAAAATAATCAACAAATATGTTGTCCCAATATGTAGATAGGGCCAACAAGCCCATAACACGATCACATAACTCAAACTAGGAAGAACTTAATAATAGAATAGATAGAAAACTTAATAATAGAATTTAAGAAAAGGGCCAACAAGCCCATAGCAACTCCAACATAGTTCAATTACAACTTAACATAACATAGACTAAAAAAAGATAGAGGGTTTAGAACCCTAGCCGCCGCCTTCTCCACCTCGCTCCTCCTCCGGGTGCCCTTTTCACCGCTCCTCCGGGGCATTGTCGATGGGGTACGGAAGAGTGTGCATGTGCGTCACGGTGGGAAAGATACTGTTGTACTCCGTGAACCTGTTGTGGGTGGTGAAAGCGATGAACTCAGAGCCACACTAAAACACCCGACCGAGGAGGTAGAAGGCGTCGAATGTGTTGGTGAAGTGGGCAAGGAGAGCAACCACCACCCGGTTTTGGATGACCTCCTCGACGCGGAACATCATTAGAGATCCCGTCGGGAGGTGGTGGTAGCCGGACGCGAGGAAGAACTCGGTGAAGTTCCTTGCGGTCTTCAGCCTTGATATCGCCCACACACATAGTGTGCGATCAACGTACACACCAGTAGGGTAGAGCCTCTACGGCACGGTGGGTGGGAAGCCATAGGTTGGTCCGGTGTACTGCATGGCTGAGGGATGGGCAGAAGACGGAGAAGGGGTCGAAGAGCAAGAAGGACAGATGGATGAGGGATGGCAGAGGCAGAGGGTGGCTTAAATAGCCGTAGTGCTACGTGTTATTTGGTCGTGGCAATAATGGGGTCAAATGTGAAGTTAGTAGCCCATTTTCAAACCCACCGTAGCATCGGGAGTGTACACGCGTGGGAAACGGTGGTTTGAAAAGAAGAAGAAAACTAAGCTAATTGCAGGCGTGGGAATCCGTGGTCAAACCCTATATTATATGAACAAAAAGAGACAATTTTTGAAGAGCTTGTGGCCATTTTGCATGATAAAAATAATTTTGGCCCATAAAAATTTGGTCATTTTGCATGATAAAAAGAGATAGAGGGCTTGTGGCCATTATACAAATGCAAAATGACCCATTTTTTAGTAGTTTGTGGCCATTTTGTATGATAAACATAAATTTAGCCCTTATAAATTTGGTCATTTTACATTTGTATAGAACAAAAAGAACTAAATTTTCTATGCAATGTCAATTGTTGTGTAATTTCAAATGACGCCAAAAAAACAGAGCGAACACGTTCACAAAAAAACGACACGATTCGACGGCCCAACTAGAGCTTGGTTTCCTTTTGGGCCCAACACCACCGTTTTTTCCCGCGGAGTCAGTGATGGGCGAGCAACCGAGCACAACCAACAGGATGGCCTCCCGCGGATCACCCCATGATCCAACGATGCGGAGCCGTCCTTGTGATCCAACGGCCCAGAGCCTGCACGCAGCCTGCCCACCGAATTCCTTCAAGAAGACCACATCCAAGGGCTGTTGCTTGGCGCCAGGGTATGATCAGACGTCTGACGTTCGGAGCTAGGGTTAGGCAAAACCCCGCGGGGTTTAGAGGGGTTTTGAGCTGGTCAACGGGGTTACGAAAGCTTTGACTGCGCATAACTAATTAAAAAAATCGAAAAAATATGAAATCTTCGCTGTTCGTTGTTTTATAAGACACACTAACAAGGAAAAAAAATACTAACCTTGGTATATGGTCATTTTCATGAAAAAACCCTAGCTGGCACGCTCGAGGTCTAATGAGCACCATTAATTTAAAAAAATCAAAAAAATATGAAACCCGCGCTCAATGTTGTCTTATGTGACATGTTACCAAGCAAAAATCATAAACTTGGTCTATGGTCATTTTCATGAGAAAACCTTCAGACATACGAGCTATCACCTACAAGATTTCATAGAGTTCAAGGAGATGAGCTAGGGTTACCTTCTGTTTTTGAAAAATTTAAAAAAATGGAAAAAAATTACCAAAGCTTTATTTCAAGGTGAATAAGAAGGATCTGAACTTAGTTTTTACATTTTCATATTTTAAATGTGTTTTTAATAGTTTTTATATTAAAGCATAATTTTCAAAAGAAATGTAAAAATATGAAGATTAATTCAAAAAATAGTGAGACTTCGAATCTACACTATATAGATTGAATAGGTGTTAATACAAAACATTTGACTCATTTAGAGTAGGTCCAAAAAAACTTGATTACAAATGGGCTGTTTACCCTAGACTGGGAGCTCATTTGGAGCATATTTCTCAAATTCAAATTTTTGTGACCTCCTCTAAATCACCTCAAATTTTGCACACATGATCTCCTACACAAACATAGATAGTTTGCCAAGGTTTTTTTTGTTTGCATTTTCTTGAATTTACACAAACATACATAGATAATTTGCTGGTGGGAAAAATCATGCATTTGATTTGATTAATAAACATGAGACCAATAACATGTGTGATTAGTGAAGCAACACTAAAACAACATGTGTGATCAGTGAAGCAACACTGAAACAACATGTCTGATCAATGAAGCAACACTGAAACAACATGTGTGATCATTGCAGCACCTAAACTCATAGTTCACAACAACTAAACAGAACTAACCATACACTAGAGGAAAATATAAGGACATACAAATATAGATAGAATACATTAGTAGCATCACCATAGATTTAGTTCACACTGTAAACAACCACATTAAGTTTACCAAAAGTAACCGGACGCAAAGTACCCAAAAGATTAAGATTCAGTTCACAACATCACACCATCACAACATCACATCATCACATCACTTCACGCCGGAGTCAGGGCCTTCGCGAGCGCAGCATGTTGCCCCCTAATCATGTAGTCCTCCCCGCGGATCGCTACATCCTCTGCATGAGACAGAAGGTGATCGAAGCGGCCATCCTTGAGCTTTGGCTTGGTGGTGCAGTAGGGGCAGTGCCACTTCTTGAACTTGCGGTTGTAGAAGGAAGCAACTCCCTTGGCCTTGATCTTCTCCACCTCCTTAGCTGTGAAGGACGCGACGTTGCCCTTGTACACATCATCTCCAGAATCATACTGCACACATGAATTAATTGCATTAATACATTATAGATTCATATACACCATGTCAAAGGAACTAAATGAACAAGGGATACACTTACCTCGTATTCATAATTGTCACTAAACGCCCCCTCGTACGGGTCGTAGTCGGCCAGCTTCCTCTTTCTCCCCCCAACCATCTTCCTCCTGAATATACAATTACATCCATGACTAGTAGCCAATTGAAAATTTAGATATGCACACATGACACATTGATCATAGGGCTAATATACTCGCAATATCAGGAATGTTTTAGAAGTGCAGGTTTTTATTTCTGTGCCCCTTAGCTCTATGCATTCAAAAACCACATCCATCACTAGTATATCAATGTATTAGATTTGTACACACATTGATCAAAACCCCCAGTATGACTTTCAAATAACACATTGATCATTGGTCATGCACACACATTGAAGAACAGAGCTAATATAACTACAAATTGTGGACAAATTCATATACTAATGAATCAAATAAATTCTTAATCAACGGATTCTATTTGGGCATATGACATTCAAAACCCCAATCTGAGTAGCATTCAAAAACAAATCTAATAGGGACCCAATCTAAGGCAACGAATCTGAGTAGCATTAAAAACCCCAATCCGTGAGCACTAAAAACAAATCTAATAAGCATCATAGCATTAAAAAACCCAATCTGTTCACAACATCTAGCATTTTTGCAATGAATTTATCGAAATCTAAAAAAAAATCTAAAAACCCCAATCATTGCAGCACCTAAAATCATAGTTCAACATAGCATTTTTCAACGAATTTATCCAACAAACCCTAGGACAAAAACCCCCGTCCCCCCAACCCATACCCTACAGAAAACCCCGGCCCATACGTCAAACCAACTGCTCTAACCATCTGAACTACCGACTGAATCACAATCTAACCAATGCAACTAGGGAGCAATTAACTCTACAAGCTAAGCAAGTGCAAATACCTGCTCCTCCACGGTAGGCGGCGCAACGGGGGCATCTGGATGGACTATGCCGCTCAATGCCTTCACCTTCTACAACGATGAGGTGGAGCCCGCCACATCCGCAGCGGTTGTGAGTTTCCCCGCACCACCGTCGACGCCGCCGACATCCGCGGTCACCTCATACGTCTCCAACGTATCTATTGTTTTTGATTGCTCCATGCTACTTTATCTACTATTTTGGACTATAATGGGCTTTATTTTCCACTTTTATATTACTTTTGGGACTAACCTATTAACCGGAGGCCCAGGCCAGAATTGCTGTTTTTTTTGCCTTTTTCAGTATTTCGAAGAAACAAAAAATCAAACGGAGTCCAAACGGAATGAAACCTTCGGAAACGTGATTTTCTCACCGAAAGTGATCCAGGAGACTTGGACCCTACGCCAAGGCACAAGAGAGGCGGTCACGAGGGTGGGGGGCGCGCCCCCCCTAGGGCCCCCTGCCTCGTGGGCCCCTCGAAGCTCCACCGACGTACTCCTTCCTCCTATATATACCTACGTACCCCCAAAGGATCAGAACAGGAGCCAAAAACCTAATTCCACTGCCGTAACTTCCTGTATCCACGAGATCCATCTTGGGGCCTATTCCGGAGCTCCGCCAGAGGGGGCATCCACCACGGAGGGCTTCTACATCAACACCATAGCCTCTCCGATGAAGTGTGAGTAGTTTACTTCAGACCTTCGGGTCCATAGCTAGTAGCTAGATGGCTTCCTCTCTCTTTTTGGATCTCAATACAATGTTCTCCCCCTCTCTCGTGGAGATCTATTCGATGTAATCTTATTTTTGCGGTGTGTTTGTTGAGACCGATGAATTGTGGGTTTATGATCCAACTTATCTATGAATAATATTTGAACCTTCTCTAAATTCTTTTATGTATGATTGAGTTATCTTTGCAAGTCTCTTCGAATTATCTGTTTGGTTTGGCCAACTAGATTGGTAGTTCTTGCAATGGGAGAAGTGCATTGCTTTGGGTTCAATCTTGCGGTGTCCTTACCCAGTGAAAAAAAGGGTTGCAAGGCACGTATTGTATTGTTGCCATCGAGGATAACAAGATGGGGTATTTATCATATTGCATGAATTTATTCCTCTACATCATGTCATCTTGCTTAAGGCGTTACTCTGTTTTTAAATTAATACTCTAAATGCATGCTGGATAGCGGTCGATGAGTGGAGTAATAGTAGTAGATGCAGAATCGTTTCGGTCTACTTGTCTCGGACGTGATGCCTATATACATGATCATACCTAGATAACCTCATAACTATGCTCAATTCTGTCAATTGCTCAACAGTAATTTGTTCACCCACCGTAGAATATTTATGCTCTTGAGAGAAGCCACTAGTGAAAACTATGCCCCCGGGTCTATTCTCAAAGTAGCACCTTGTTCTTCATGTAGTGAGTCTCATATATTGTGCTTCAAGGTAGCACCTTGTTCTTCATATAGTGAGTCTCATATATTGTGCTTCAAAGTAGCACCATGTTTTTCATATAGTGAGTCTCATAAGTTGTCTTTCTATACTAGTGGGAATTTTTCGTTATAGAACTTGGCTTGTATATTCCTACGATGGGCTTCCTCAAAATGCCCTAGGTCTTCATGAGCAAGCAAGTTGGATGCACACCCACTAGTTTTCTTTTGTTGAGCATTCATAGCTCTAGTGCATCCGTTGCATGGCAATCCCTACTCCTCATGTTGACATCAATTGATGGGCATCTCCATAGCCCATTGATTATCCTCGTCAATGTGAGACTTTCTCCTTTTTTGTCTTCTCCACACAATCCCCATCATCATATTCTATTCCACCCATAATGCTATATCCATGGCTCACGCTCATGTATTGCGTGAAGGTTGAAAAAGTTTGAGATTATTTAAGTATGAAACAATTTCTTGGCTTGTCATCGGGGGTATAGAAGTTGGGAACATCTTTGTGTGACGAAAATGAAACATAGCCTAACTATATGATTTTGTAGGGATGAACTTTCTTTTGCCATGCTATTTTGAGAAGACAAGATTACTTTGATTAGTATGCTTGAAGTATTATTATTTTTATGTCAATATGAACTTTTGTCTTGAATCTTTCGGATCTGAATATTCATACTATGATTAAGAAGATTTACATTGAAATTATGCCAAAGCATCACTCCGCATCAGAAATTCTCTTTTTATCATTTACCTACTCGAGGACGAGCAGGAATTAAGCTTGGGGATGCCTGATACGTCTCCAACGTATCTATAATTTTTGATTGCTCCATGCTACTTTATCTACTGTTTTGGACTATAATGGGCTTTATTTTCCAGTTTTATATTACTTTTGGGACTAACCTAATAACCAGAGGCCGAGCCCTGAATTGTTGTCTTTTGCCTTTTTCAGTATTTCGAAGAAACGTAATATCAAATGGAGTCCAAATGGAATGAAACCTTCGGAAACGTGATTTTCTCACCGAACGTGATCCAGGAGACTTAGACCCTACGCCAAGGCACAACAGAGGCGGTCACGAGGGTGGGGGCGCCCCCCCAGGGCGCGCCCCCTGCCTCTTGAGCCCCTCGTAGCTCCACCGACGTACTCCTTCCTCCTATATATACCTATGTACCCACAAACGATCAGAACAGGAGCCAAAAACCTAATTCCAACACCGTAACTTCCTGTATCCACGAGATCGCATCTTGGGGCCTGTTCCGGAGCTCCGCCGGAGGGGGCATCCACCACGGAGGGCTTCTACATCAACACCATAGCCTCTCTGATGAAGTGTGAGTAGTTTACTTCAGACCTTCGGTCCATAGCTAGTAGCTAGATGGCTTCTTCCTCTTTTGGATCTCAATACAATGTTCTCCCCCTCTCGTGGAGATCTATTCGATGTAATCTTCTTTTTGCGGTGTGTTTGTTGAGACCGATGAATTGTGGGTTTATGATCCAGCTTATCTATGAATAATATTTGAATCTTCTCTGAATTCTTTTATGTATGATTGAGTTATCTTTGCAAGTCTCTTCGAATTATCCGTTTGGTTTGGCCAACTAGATTGGTAGTTCTTGCAATGGGAGAAGTGCATTGCTTTGGGTTCAATCTTGCGGTGTCCTTACCCAGTGACAGAAAGGGTTGCAAGGCACGTATTGTATTGTTGCCATCGAGGATAACAAGATGGGGTATTTATCATATTGCATGAATTTATTCCTCTACATCATGTCATCTTGCTTAAGGCATTACTCTGTTTTTAACTTAATACTCTAGATGCATGCTGGATAGCGGTCGATGAGTGGAGTAATAGTAGTAGATGCGAATCGTTTGGTCTACTTGTCTCGGACGTGATGCCTATATACATGATCATACCTAGATAACCTCATAACTATGCTCAATTCTGTCAATTGCTCAACAGTAATTTGTTCACCCACCGTAGAATATTTATGCTCTTGAGAGAAGCCACTAGTGAAAACTATGCCCCCGGGTCTATTCTCATCATATCAATCTCCATCACTTTTATACTTGCTTTGTTTTTACTTTGCTTTTTTACTTTTCACTTTGCATCTATATATCAAAAATACCAAAAATATTATCTCTATCAGATCTCACTCTCGTAAGTGACCGAGAAGGGATTGACAACCCATAATCGCGTTGGTTGCGAGTAGCTATCGTTTTGTGCAGGTACGAGGGACTTGTGCGTGGCCTCCTATTGGATTGATACCTTGGTTCTCAAAAACTGAGGGAAATACTTACGCTACTGTGCTGCATCATCCTCTCCTCTTCGGGGAAAACCAACGCAAGCTCAAGACGTAGCAAGAAGAATTTCTGGCGCCGTTGCCGGGGAATCTACGCAAAAGTCAACATACCAAGTACCCATCACAATCCCTATCTCTCACATGACATTATTTGCCATTTGCCTCTCGTTTTCCTCTCCCCCACTTCACCCTTGCCGTTTTATTCGCCCTCTCTTTCCCAATCTCCTCCTCTTTTTCCCTTTGCCTTTTCCTCGTTCGTTTGTTTGCTCGTGTGTTAGTTTGATTTCTTGTCGCTATGTCTGAAATTGCGGAAATTATCGCCGATATGGGTGATAATAATATCATGGAAAATTCTGAAGCTCCTGCTGAAGAATCCCCTACCTATCACACAAAAAGATTTCGAATCGGTAGTGGTAATATTATTGGAAAAGGAGTTATTCAAGATTTCTTTACTTGTGCTGGTGCTCTACCCTCTATGGGTGGTTCTATTCTCCATAGAACTAGTAGCCTTGCGGACGCTATTGCCATGCTTATCTTTGAACTTGAAAGGCAATTTATGCATATGCACCCTTCTATACAGAGAATTTTCTAATATTGAACACTCCTCTGTTAAGCGTGCCGCTACTATCTTTTTGGCTCATGATTTCAGGTTTATAATAAAAGAAGCCAAATAAATCTTTGCGCATTATAGGGTGGACGCTGGCCGTCCTCCCATAGAATCTATCCTTTTTGATCAAGAAGAAATAATGCGTTTTCAATCTATCGACTATGTTGCTTTCAATAAAAATCTTAGAAAAAAGGTGCCTACCAATATTTTAATTGATAGAATCTCTGAGCTCAATGATGATTTGGCTATTCGAAATAATGAGCTAGGATGCTCTCTTGAGTATAGGCTCACAAAGTTCTGTCAAAAGAATGCATATAATGATGAATTGGTTGTGCAATATGAAGGGCCGAAAGAGGAACCTATACCTCCTAAAATTGATCTTGGGGACTTTTGTCCTATTAAATTTAGCCCTTTTGATTACTTTTTCTCGCCTCAAAGAAAACTTGCTGCCGAACGTAGAGAATATGAAATGAGTTTCACCGATCTATCTTATTACTACAGCACCACTTAGATCTATCCTCGCTTTTATGCCTAGCTAGGGGCGTTAAACGATAGCGCTTGTTGGGAGGCAACCCAATTTTATTTTTAGTTTTTTAGTTTTTGCTTCTGTTTAGGAATAAATAATCCATCTAGCCTCTGTTTAGATGTGGTTTTATCTTTTAATTAGTGTTTGTGCCAAGTTAAACCTATTGGATCTTCTTGGGTGATAGTTATTTGATCTTGCTGTAATTTCCAGAAACTTTGCGCTCAGTGCCCGAATTGTTAAAAATCACCAGAACGTGATAAAATATTGATTCCAATTGCTTCTGATCAATAAACAAATTGCCATGTCATCTAATTTTGGTAGAATTTTTTGAGTTCCAGAAGTTTGCGTTAGTTACAGATTACTACAGACTGTTCTGTTTTTGACAGATTCTGTTTTGCGTGTGTTGTTTGCTTATTTTGATGAATCTATGGCTAGTAAAATAGTTTAGAATCCATAGAGAAGTTGGAATACAGTAGGTTTAACACCAATATAAATAAAGAATGAGTTCATTACAGTACCTTAAAGTAGTCTTTTGTTTTCTTTCTCTAACGGAGCTCACGAGATTTCTATTGAGTTTTGTGTTGTGAAGTTTTCAAGTTTTGGGTGAATTCTTTTGATGGATTATGGAACAAGGAGTGGCAAGAGCCTAAGCTTGGGGATGCCCATGGAACCCCCAAGATAATCCAAGGACACCAAAAAGTCAAAGCTTGGGGATGCCCCGGAAGGCATCCCCTCTTTCATCGACTTCCATCGGTAATTTACTTGGAGCTATATTTTTATTCACCACATGATATGTGTTTTGCTTGGAGCGTCTTGTATTATTTGTGTCTTTGCTTGTTATTTTACCACAATCATCCTTGCTGTACACACCTTTTGAAATAGCCATACATGAATTGAAATTTGATAGAATACTCTATGTGCTTCACTTATCTTTTGAGCTTGATAGTTTTTCTCATAGTGCTTCACTTATATCTTTTGAGCGTGATAATTTTTGCTCTAGTGCTTCACTTAGATCTTTTAGAGCACGGTGGTGGATTTGTTTTAAAGAAACTTGATCTCTCATTCTTCACTTAGATTATTTTGAGAGTCGTTAATAGCATGGTAATTTGCTTAATGTTAATATACTTGGTATTCAAGATATGTGAAACTTTCTTTTGAGTGCGTTGAATACTAAGATAAGTTTGATGCTTGATAATTGTTTTGAGATATGGAGGTGATAATATCAAAGTCATGCTCGTTGAGTAGTTGTGAATTTTAGAAATGCTTGTGTTGAAGTTAGCAAATCCCGTAGCATGCACGTATGGTTAAAGTTGTGTAACAAATTTGAAACATGAAGTGTACCTGGCTTGTGCATCCTTATGAGTGGCGGTCGGGGACAAGCGATGGTCTTTTCCTACCAATCTATCCCCCTAGGAGCATGCACGTAGTACTTGATTTTTGATGACTTCTAAATTTTTGCAATAAGTATATGAGTTCTTTTGACTAATGTTGAGTCCATGGATTATACGCGCTTTTACCTTTCCGCCTTTGCTAGCCTCTTGATGCCGTGCATTGCCCTTTCTCACCTTGAGAGTTGGTGCAAACTTAGCGGTGCATCCAAACCCGTGATATGATACGCTCTATCACACATAAACCTCCTTATATCTTCCTCAAATCAGCCACCATACCTACCTATTATGTCATTTCCATAGCCATTCCAAGATATATTGCCATGCAACTTTCCACCGTTCCGTTCATCATCATCATGACATACTTTACTTTTGTCATATTGCCATTGCATGATCATGTAGTTGACATCGTATTTGTGGCAAAGCCACCATGCATTATTTTTCATACATCTCACTCTTGATTCATTGCACCATCCTGGTATACCGCCGAAGGCATTCATATAGAGTCATACCTTGTTCTAGTTTCGAGTTGTAATCCTTATGTTGTAATCAATAGAAGTGTGATGATCATCATTATTAGAGCATTGCCCAAATAAAAAAGAGAGAAAGGCCAAAAATAAAAAAAGAAAGGCTCAAAAAAAAAGAAAATAAATAAAAAGGGCAATGCTACTATCTCTTTTTCCACACTTGTGCTTCAAAGTAGCACCTTGTTCTTCATGTAGTGAGTCTCATATATTGTGCTTCAAGGTAGCACCTTGTTCTTCATATAGTGAGTCTCATATATTGTGCTTCAAAGTAGCACCATGTTTTTCATATAGTGAGTCTCATAAGTTGTCTTTCTATACTAGTGGGAATTTTTCGTTATAGAACTTGGCTTGTATATTCCTACGATGGGCTTCCTCAAAATGCCCTAGGTCTTCATGAGCAAGCAAGTTGGATGCACACCCACTAGTTTTCTTTTGTTGAGCATTCATAGCTCTAGTGCATCCGTTGCATGGCAATCCCTACTCCTCATGTTGACATCAATTGATGGGCATCTCCATAGCCCATTGATTATCCTCGTCAATGTGAGACTTTCTCCTTTTTTGTCTTCTCCACACAATCCCCATCATCATATTCTATTCCACCCATAATGCTATATCCATGGCTCACGCTCATGTATTGCGTGAAGGTTGAAAAAGCTTGAGATTATTTAAGTATGAAACAATTGCTTGGCTTGTCATCGGGGGTATAGAAGTTGGGAACATCTTTGTGTGACGAAAATGAAACATAGCCTAACTATATGATTTTGTAGGGATGAACTTTCTTTTGCCATGCTATTTTGAGAAGACAAGATTACTTTGATTAGTATGCTTGAAGTATTATTATTTTTATGTCAATATGAACTTTTGTCTTGAATCTTTCGGATCTGAATATTCATACTATGATTAAGAAGATTTACATTGAAATTATGCCAAAGCATCACTCCGCATCGAAATTCTCTTTTATCATTTACCTACTCGAGGACGAGCAGGAATTAAGCTGGGGATGCGATACGTCTCCAACGTATCTATAATTTTGATTGCTCCATGCTACTTTATCTACTGTTTTGGACTATAATGGGCTTTATTTTCCAGTTTTATATTACTTTTGGGACTAACCTAATAACCAGAGGCCGAGCCCTGAATTGTTGTCTTTTGCCTTTTTCAGTATTTCGAAGAAACGTAATATCAAATGGAGTCCAAATGGAATGAAACCTTCGAAACGTGATTTTCTCACCGAACGTGATCCAGAGACTTAGACCCACGCCAAGGCACAACAGAGGCGGTCACGAGGTGGGGCGCCCCAGGCGCGCCTTGCCTCTTGAGCCCCTCGTAGCTCCACCGACGTACTCCTTCCTCCTATATATACCTATGTACCCACAAACGATCAGAACAGGAGCCAAAAACCTAATTCCACCACCGTAACTTCCTGTATCCACGAGATCGCATCTTGGGGCCTGTTCCGGAGCTCCGCCGGAGGGTGCATCCACCACGGAGGGCTTCTACATCAACACCATAGCCTCTCTGATGAAGTGTGAGTAGTTTACTTCAGACCTTCGGGTCCATAGCTAGTAGCTAGATGGCTTCTTCCCTCTTTTTGGATCTCAATACAATGTTCTCCCCCTCTCTCGTGGAGATCTATTCGATGTAATCTTCTTTTTGCGGTGTGTTTGTTGAGACCCGTGAATTGTGGGTTTATGATCCAGCTTATCTATGAATAATATTTGAATCTTCTCTGAATTCTTTTATGTATGATTGAGTTATCTTTGCAAGTCTCTTCGAATTATCCGTTTGGTTTGGCCAACTAGATTGGTAGTTCTTGCAATGGGAGAAGTGCATTGCTTTGGGTTCAATCTTGCGGTGTCCTTACCCAGTGACAAAAAGGGTTGCAAGGCACGTATTGTATTGTTGCCATCGAGGATAACAAGATGGGGTATTTATCATATTGCATGAATTTATTCCTCTACATCATGTCATCTTGCTTAGGCGTTACTCTTTTTAACTTAATACTCTAGATGCATTTGGATAGCGGTCGATGAGTGGAGTAATAGTAGTAGATGCAGAATCGTTTGGTCTACTTGTCTCGGACGTGATGCCTATATACATGATCATACCTAGATAACCTCATAACTATGCTCAATTTCATCAATTGCTCAACAGTAATTTGTTCACCCACCGTAGAATATTTATGCTCTTGAGAGAAGCCACTAGTGAAACATATGGCCCCGGGTCTATTCTCATCATATCAATCTCCATCACTTTTATACTTGCTTTGTTTTTACTTTGCTTTTTACTTTTCACTTTGCATCTATATATCAAAAATACCAAAATATTATCTCTATCGATCTCACTCGTAAGTGACCGTGAAGGATTGACAACCCCTAATCGCGTTTGTTGCGAGTAGCTATCGTTTTGTGCAGGTACGAGGGACTTGTGCGTGGCCTCCTACTGGATTGATACCTTGGTTCTAAAAAACTGAGGGAAATACTTACGCTACTGTGCTGCATCATCCTATCCTCTTCGGGGAAAACCAACGCAAGCTCAAGACGTAGCATCACCACGCCTGGACCCTGCAGCTCCACCACATCTCCGGCCGCTGCGCCGGCGTCGCCACGAGCGTTGGCCATCTGACAGATGGAGGCGATGAAGGTGAGAAAGAGGATGTGGTGGGGGAGAGAAAGATTGTGCGGTGGAAGCAGTGGAGGAGAGCGAGATGATGCCGGTGGGGGAGAGGAAAACGATGCGACAGGGAGGGGATTTGGGGGAAAATGGTAGGGGCGATGGAGGTGGTTGCCCTCTTTATATGATGGGACGTTTCGGGCATGTCCATGGACACGTGCTAGCCCACGACCGCGGTCTTGCATGCGCCCACGTATACGCGGCCCCACTCGTCAGCTAACGGTCAAAGGCATTGACCCGACGACAACGTCCGTTATAACCTGTTCTGAGGGTTTCGGGCAAGGGAGTGGGGAAAAGTGAGCAAAATTTAACAGAGTGCAGATGAATGAGTAGAGATAAGGAACCAGGGGCACAGAAATAAAAATCCCTATAGTTAATATGCTTTAGTTTTGTCCTAAGTATTACTTTACTTCCTAGATATCACAGCCTACTATTTTACTTCTTGCATGCTATATTTATGATAATTGTGTTGTTCTGATGCCACCTATTGGTTCCATCAGTCTGCTTCATGCTCTCTATGCTTAATTACACATTAGCAAACTAGCATGTGGTTCCGCTGCTTTTTGTTCGTTTTACCCTACATTTTCTGATGCTAGCTATTACATCACTGCTCCGAGCCTCTGTTCTTTACTTTTTTGTGTGTTCTTGATCTTCCCAAGTTGCATGACTAATTAAAAACTAGCCAGTCTTTTGGGTATGAAACCCATTTGGGCGAGAGTAGTACTAGGATGGGTGACCTCCTAGGAAGTCCTCGTGAAAGGGTTTCATATCTAGCCTACTCCAACTTGTTTGGGATAACAAGCTTCATAAGTAAGGATTAATTATGGAGCTGCCAACCCCATCAAGCAAAATATTTGTTCTTTTGGGGCTGGCACCTCGAACAAGCATAAAAATATAGTGAAGCAGATATATTGTCGTGTAAGCACACACCCTTCTTTCATTAGTTTAGATGAACCATTGATGATCAATTTGAACCACTTCATGCCATTAAAATTAATTTTACCTAAATAGAGGGTGCAGAATAAACTACAACAACTAGATTTGCAACCACGGGATGCTGACGATATCTTCAAAGAACATTGCAACAACAGCGAGGCTTCACAGCAACATATGGTAAGCCAGTGTGTTTTAGTACATGTGAAATGTAATGCCTGTGGGCTGCTTTCTTGGCTTGTGTCCTCAACTTGTAATCTTACAGAATTACAAATAGTTCAGTTGTTTGCTTTGCTTTATTGCTTGATTCGAATGCTTGTTTGTTACTTGTTAGGCTATACCTGAGTTGGCCAATATGTCAGTAGTGCCTGCTGTACTATCGTAAAGAAATGCATGCCTAGTTCATTTGAGTCCTTAACTTTTCCTCTGAAATTCATCACAAGACTGTCTTCGTAGTCTATATGAGGCCACACTGTTAAGTGCTTTCTCAGATTATTTGAACTGCTTAGATGCCTTGGCAACTTAAATGTAGCGGTGGTACACTCCCTTTCAAGTTTCATCTTACCATTTTAATTTATTTTTGGATGATGCTGCTTTAAACCATTTAAATATAGCTTGCCATGCTCGGCAATAATTCGTATGTCGTTTACCATGTAAGCTTACTGCCTTAATCATGCGATAACTATCTCTTACTTATGTCCAGCGGAAACCTTTCAGGATGCCGTTCACACTAGGATATAATGTACAACCCCAAAATCTATTTGTGGAAGCAGTGCGCCATCCATGTTACCAGATGGTAGCAGTTCAGAGGCAACACTGCCGAAGAGCAGTCTGAGCACATATATTATAGTTCTTGAGGCTCTACTAGAGGCAGAAAGAGATGGTGTGGCTGCCATGAATGAGGTAATCTTGATCTTGAGGCTGGAAATTATGCAATTAGCTGCACACATTATGCAAGCAACCCAAGAATTGGAAGAAGTAAGAATGCTGCATTTGAAGACCGAGGAGGTCTCTTTTTACGCTATCTCAAGCCTGTGGTAATCCAGTTCTTCTTTAGATACCAGTTGAAATTGTCAATAGATTATTGTACTTGCATGTTGTGTCATGTCTCTGAATGGATTATGTTGTAAGACCCCCTATGTTGTCCATGTGTTGTAATGATCCGAATTTTTTAGGCGAGGTAATCCTTAGTTTTTGTATGATTGACATAAGGTGAACTATTTTTCATGTGAGCATATTGTATTGGATGAAATAACTGTTTGACTCAAAGTGTATCCAACCTACTGAATTCGAAGATCACGACATTTCTAAATCATAATCATATATAAAGGTGGAATAAATCTTTCTTGTGGTTTTGAAGAAATAAATAAAAAACGTAGAATTATCGGTGGATATTCGTAATTGAATACAAATTGGATTTGAATTTAGTTGCCAGGGCCCAGGGCAAACGTGAATGCTAATTGTCCCAAGTTTTGAAGGAAGCGGGTAAACACCCACTATCATTTGTGGGCTGCCCGAAGCAAGTGTTTGAGAGATGAAAATTACTGTCTACCCCTAACACTTTGACATCCTTATCGACCGGATTTACACTGCTGTCCATAGGGGTAGACTAGTAACTTCAATCAGACGTGACACGACCGCCTCTGAGCCCATTCCGACAGGGTGGGCGCCAAACGTGGGCGGCAAAACACATTTGATTCAAGCTCGTCCGAAAGTGTCTCTCCCTCCATTTCCCCATTCATACACGGTGGGCGGAAAAAAAACTCTCCTCGCCCGAAATTGATGTAGGAAAATATTTTAAATAGGGGCAGATGTGTAACTTCCCTCAGACGTGACACAACCCCCTACCTGTCATCCCCGTTCATACACCATGGGTGCCAACCGTTGGCGGAAAAACACCCTCTCCTCGCCCGAAATCGCTACCGGCAAATATTTGGGAGATGCGAGATTATCGTCCTATCCCCAACTGACGTGATGTCTGAAATTTTAAACGGGGGATAAGTTCGTAACTTTCCCACATTTCAGACAAGTGCATCCCAAAGTTTGAGATCCCCCCTCCCCCTCCATTTCCCCATTCATACACCATCGGCGCCACAACAACCTCCCCACTGCGGCCAGCCTCCCCCGTACGCCACACCATCCTCCACCTTGCCGGAGCCGCTACCCCGTCGTCCGCTGCAAGAGATGGACGTCTCTCATCCACGACACCGGACCCGGATCCTTTCATCGCATCCCCTCGCTTCATCAGTGCCATCGTACACCTTGCCGTTGCCACTCCTATGACCGCCTCATCCACGGCAACATGATTTATCCCCCGACCCGGCCGTCTGCCGTCTAAAGTCTTCTTCCCCGCCGTCGACAGCCATCACACCCGCAGCACCCTCAACGTATGAGAAGGGGCCTACACGGCTTCGCAAGAGAGGTGGTACTCTTCCATATGTGCTTAAGTAATTGACTCACCCGGAAAATAGATCGTAAATAGACCGTAAATCGTAGTGGCTAGTTGAAAGCAAACATTGGTTGCGAAATAGCTTTGTCCGGTTTGCACCTTCAGATCTGCCATGGAACGGTCACTATACTCGTAAAGCTAATGGTTTCCCCCCTTTATATTCACTACCATCGTAGGTGCTTTGTGTCGTGCTAGCACTGCTCCTAAAGACCTCAACCCATCAAGCAAAACAACATGCCACTCATAATTCCAAAGGTTAGGTGTTGAAGTACAAATCTGATATGATGCTCATATTATAAAACAGAGAACATTTAATTGGTCACCTAATGTTCCTATATTCGTTTCGAAAAGCATGTGCACCACCCACTGGTTCAGCTAGTTCCACTTTCCTGATTTTACTCTTGATGCTTAGGGTTTTCCCCTTTTATCTACTCTACTATGATCTGCGTAGGTGCTTTCTGTCGTACTAGCATGATTTCACCCATCAAGCTAAACAACACAGGGCTTAGTTGTTCAAATATGATTGTGATATGATACTGATATTAGTTAACAGACACATTTAATTGGTTAGCTAAATGTCCCACTTGAGTTTCCAAATGCATGTCCTGACATATAGAGAGACAGCAGAATTGCATTTCTTTGTCACTTGTTGACTGTACTTTCTTGTCCATACCAAATCTTAGTTGTTATCTCAAAGCAAAGATCGGTTGCTAACTACCCTTTGCGCGGTTTGCAGCTTCAGATCTGCCATCCCACTGCCACGGTCAACACTATACTCATCATGCTTATGGTTTCCCCATTTTATGATGACCAAGATCAGCCTACGTGGTTCGTGTCGTAATAGCACTTCTCCACCCATCGAGCTAAACAATCTTATTTGTACAAATTCAAATATGATATTATGTTGATATTAGTAAAACTGAGAGATTTTTAATTGGTCAGCTAAATGTTCCTACTTTAGTTTCGAAATGCACGTGAGCCACATATGGAGAGACCGGAAGGAATACTATTTTTCTGTGCGCTCTGGTTCATCATGAGTGGGCAACCGACATTGTATAGAAAGACTTGTAATATCTTCAATCTGCTTGCTCTTATGCTCTTCTTTAAGTTGATCCTCTTCTGTTCTTTAATAAGTATGTTCCTTGTTGGGAAGAGTAGCAGAGACATTTGCAGTCGACTGGTCAGGTCGACTTGTTCTTCTTTACTATATGTTGAAGCTGTCATCTGCGAAGTATCATCACTTCTGGAGCTCTCATATTTTGGGTAGTAGGCCACATTATATTAATGCACACACCAAGTTACAACATGCATGGCATCTCTCAGAAGAATTGCAGAGATAGCACAAAGGGGTTTACAGGGAGGTAGTATTGGATTAGAATCACTTCTGCATTACAAAGATAATCTCACTTGTTTTTATGTTTTCATGCATGTCAGGTACTGAACATTATCAAAATGAATATGAGAATGGGCGCACGAGAGGAATATTGCGTAACAATCCACTGGCTAACAAACTTTGCATGGTGGAGGATGGCCTATCTTATTCACCCATCAAGGTGCTTGCTCTAACTTGGCAAGGTTGTATTGGTCGCACATATTTTGCATCTGACGTCTTGCATTGCTTCTACTTTGTTACACCATCTGCTTAGTTTAAGCATCATATATGCGTATATGCCATACCTATCCATTTTTTGTACCTATTCCATGTGTCGTCATACTATGTTTTTCTAGTCAAATGTTGTTCTTTCGTAATAGATGTCCAAAAGGAAGAGGGTGAGTGCAGATCCTCAAGGAGTACAAACTAGGTATTTGGAAAAGGTAGTGATACCTGATAAATCAGATAGATCAGCAGCCACTTAAAACACAGGCCCAATTGTACCACACTCTACCACTACTCCACTGGCCAAACCCCTATTAGAACTGCTGACAGCCCAGCATCAGGTACTGTCTATGATATCAAATCAAAAATTGAACTCCTAAATTTCTGCATGTGCCTTACCTTCTCTCTTGTATGAAAACTAATTTCAGATGAAGCTCCTTGCTCAAAGGATCATAGGATCTCACAACAATACTGGGCTCTGCATTGCTCTTGTCAGTACCTCTTGCCCTTTGTCAGCATACGTACACTCATTGCTGTTTGATTATGTAGCATCACCATAAATGTTCGCTTCTTTATCCTCCCTTTGCTTGAAATTATAAGATCTATATTTAATCTTAGATAAATATAGAATGAACACAATGGTTATGAAATTTTTGATTGCTCATGTATGTACCTGTTGTCATGTACTCCCTCTGTATCGAATTAATTGTTGATCAATTGGATGTATTTAGAACTTAATAGTGCTAGATACATCCATTTTAGAGACAAATAATAACGGACGGCGGTGGTATTACTGTACTTGCATCGCGAGATAGTTGATTGTCTAGCATTACTCTGCATCTTATCTGCCCTGCCCTCCACTTTCTCCAAATTATCATATCTATATTTAATCTTACTAAAATGTTGAATGAAGCCAATGCCACTGCACACGTTGATGTCTGCATTCCTCTTGTCAGTACCCTTTGCCTTGTAACCCTGTACTTAATTAATTGCTATTTGATTATGTATCATCAATCTGCACCCGAGCTTCATTATCCTCTGTTTCTTCCAATATTATTTGATCTATATTTACTCTTTGCAAAATGTAGAAAAATGGCAATGCTTATAAAGAATTTTCTTTGGGGAATTTATTGAATTATCCTTCCATCAACATGGAGATGGGCTTTGTCCAGCCCGTGTTAACATGTAATGTAAGTTCACCCTTCTCAAGCCTTCAAACTTTGTTCTAGTATAGAGTTGGATAGGCATAATTTCCTCCACTACTGTTTACTTTTCTGTTTACATCTGATTGGATGTTTGCAACAACTACTAGCTTTAAATTGTAGTTGTAAAAACATGTTCCTTATGCAGAACAGATCCATTTATTTTCTTATATAATTGTGAAACCTGTTACGTGTCTCCTTGTTTCTCTTCGAGTCGATCTCTTATGCCGTGCAGAACTTTAGGGAATATAGTGAGCCAAATCATATTGAGGACAACGAGATGACCCCAAGGTCCTGTCTTGATGAAGACAGTGAGTTGAAGCTACTCACCAGCAGGTGTGAGACAACCTCTGTGCAGTCGCTTCCTCAATCAGTTTGACTGCTTCAGTCTCAACTTAAAGCATAAAGGCTTGCTTCAGCTCAGTTCCGACTTGAAGTCGAAGATGCAAAGAAGATGTTAGAGGACTGCCATGCGCACTATCGTGCCATACAGCTAGGAATGGAGCATCTATCGTTGACACAACTGAGGTCTCATCAGCTTGTTTGGCTGCTTGCGGGGCCCGTCCTGTAAAGGCCTAGTGCCTTCCGAAGTGCTCTCTGTTTTGTATATTCTTTTGTCGGCACGTTTATATGCACGGGTGGCGACCTTTGATGCCTAGTGTATGTAATCGGCGGTCACGTTGCGCTTTATTATCACCGATAGGGAACTTTGATTCCCAGTTGATGTAATATGCCGTAATTTCTTTATTGTATAGTCTAGGTTTATTCTTTGGTCGGTAGGCTGTAATTTGGGCCGGAAGGTTCAGTGGATCTCAGTGTTGTCGGTCTTTAGGCCGGCCCGTTACTCATATGGGCCAAAAAGTGGGCCTATAATCATCTTGGTCCATTAACAGGTCTAAACCTATAATAGTTTCCCGCCTTTAACAGGCCGAGTAAAGTTCTAGCCAGCTGGGCCAGAGAATACCATGGGCTTTTAACAGGATAAAACCTAGATTGGGCCAGCGTTGGGCCGAAAAATTCACGGGCCAATACAGGCCGAAACTGCCTAAGGCCCATGTTTGGCCCAAATAGGACGAGCAGTTAACAGGCCAAAATATATCTCGGGCCAGTTTGGCCCAGTAAAATTATGGGCTTTAAGCAGGCCGGTATCCACGCGGGCCATAGGCCCAAAAGTGTCATGGTGGGATAGATAAGGTTGCTTCTTCGTGGACCCTTCGTCGGTGGAGCCCTCCGTGGACTCGCGCAACCGTTACCCTTCGTGGGTTGAAGTCTCCATCAACGTGGACGTATAATAGCAACCACACATAAAATCTCCGTGTCCACGTTGTGTTTGCCTTCTCCAAACCCTTCCCTTTACCTTGATATGCAATGTTTTACTTTCTGCTGCTACACTCTTAGAATTGCATGTGTAGGTTGATTGCTTGACTTGTGCTAAGTTTCTTAAATTTTCCAACACTTAAAATTGGAAAAAGGTTAGCTTTTTATTTGGTAAAGTAGTCTAATCACCCCCTCTCTAGACCTACTTTAGCTCCTACAAGTGGTATCATAGCTTTGGTCTCTATTTGCCTTGATTTCCATAGTTTTGGTGATCATAGCCTTGGTTTCGCAACCTAGGAGAGTATGGAGTCTAGCAAGGGAAATTACCACCGTAGAGGTCCTTACTTTGATGGTACTAATTTTTCTAGTTGGAAGCATAAGATGAAAATGCATATTCTTGGTAATAATCCCGCCGTTTGTGCTATCGTGCGTATTGGTTTGCAAGGTGAATACTTCG
Organism: Aegilops longissima; assembly: GCA_021605205.1. NCBI lineage: Eukaryota > Viridiplantae > Streptophyta > Magnoliopsida > Poales > Poaceae > Aegilops > Aegilops longissima. Next base: position 206,468,710 of record CM038679.1, read on the forward strand.
AAGATGGAAGATAACCAGATCATGAAGTGTCCATGAAAGAATTGAAGACGTTGCAATAAAATGCTCAAGCTTGCGATATCCTCTTCAACGGATTGTTCCCAGAAGAATTCAACAAAATCTGTCGCCTTTAGAATGCAAAGGAAATTTGGGATACTTTGGTTGGTATGCACGAAGGTACCGAGTCTGTCAAGGAATCCGACTTGGATGTGCTTCAAAGTCAACTTGACAAGTTCAAAATGGAGGACGGTGAAGGAGTCGCTGAAATGTAATGTAGGCTTGCTCTCATCATAAATGAGATTGCCGGCATAGGAAGTGAAGAGATGACCGACAAATTCATCATCAAGAAGATCCTAAGAGCCTTGGATGGAAAATATAATACCGTGTGCACCTTGATTTAAATGATGCCCAATTACAGAGATCTCAAGCCTACGGAAGTCATTGGTAGAATTGTCGCTGATGAGATGTCACTCAAGGATAAGGAAGAGCTCCACAACAAGTCAAGTGGTGCTTACAATGCTTAATGTGATGCTCCTACAACATCAAGTGAGAAACAAGTCTTTAATGAAGAATTGAGATTAATGCTGAAGAAATTCAACAAGTTCTACAAGAGTAGAAGCAAAGAGAGAAGTTCCAAGTCAAGGTCCTACAATGACAAAAGATATTCTAGTCGTGATCGCAATTGCTACAATGGTGGAAGACCCTGACACGACTCCAATGAGTGTACGGCTCCCTACAAGAGAAGAGAAGAATCACCTAAAAGGAGAAGTAAAAGAGATAAGTCACCACCGAGAGAGAGAAGGAGGAGAGATGATCGTTATGAATGAAGACCCTCTTGCAGAAGCAAGGATTCAGAAAGGAAGGACAACTCATCAAAGAGCTACACAAGACGAAGACATCAAGCTCATGTTGGTGAATGGGTATACGGTTGCGACTCCGACAACTACTCCGAGAGAAGTTATCACTCTGACTCCAAATATACTCAAGATGAAGGTGTTGCCGGTCTTGCACTTGTGTCATCCAACTCCTACGACATATTTGACTCACCAAATGAAGGAATTGGAAGATGCGTCATGGCTAAAGGCCCTAAGGTATCACACTCTGAGTATGTTGATTTCAATAGTGATGAAGATGATTTGCTAGGTGATGATGATTTACGTGTTGACAACACTAGTGATGAAAAATATGATGAAATTGTTATTAATCATGCAAATCAATATGAAATGAATGATAATGATAAGAAGGAGATTGAGTGTCTAACTACATAACTAAATACTCTAAAGTTAGCTAATGAAACTACCTTAGAGGATCATCGAGAGCTTTTGAAGACTCATGAGAAGCTACGCTTTGAGGAGCTCAATTTAGAGCAAGAGCATGGGTTCTTAAAAGCAATCAATGGTGATCTCCGTAAGAAAAGTTCTTCTTACATTGCCAAGCGTTTACTCTTGTCTACTTACATGCCACAAGTAAAATCTAGCAACAAGAGCAAGAAAGACTCTTCTTCTAGTAGTAACAATAATCGTGCTAAATCCAATATTGTTGCTTCTACTAGTTCTCTTGATTCCACTAATGATTCTCTTAGCCAAGTTACACTTGAGCAAGAATATAGCTTATTGAAGGGAATTATAGACAAAGGTGTAAGCAATTTGAGGAAATTGTACGCAAGCAAGGAAGGCACCGGAAGAATCAAGGTGTTGGTTTTGAACGAAAGTTCAATGCCAATGAGGTTGAGTGGGAAGAAGATCAATACGCCAAGACGAAGTTTGTTCCTCAACAAGAGTAGTATGACCCCTCTTCTTTCAAGGGAAGACAAGTTCAAGATGATCTTCCACCACAAGACCACAAGCTAAAAGGCAAGGGCAAGCTTCAAGAAGAGATTGATTCATTTGAAGAAGCTCCTAAGGCCTTGGTCAAGTGGGTTTCCAAGACTACATCAAGTTCTACTTCATCAAGTACGACTACAACTCCAAGGATTACCGTCAAGTTGATGTGGGTCCCAAAGAAGAAGAACTATAGAATTCTTGAGGGTGACTCCGCCAACATACTTCACTCAAATTTATTTTGGCAAGAACAAGTGCAATCAGCTTTCATATCTTGCACTAGTTCAAGCAAATAGAAACCTTCTTGTTGGTAAGACAAGGGACAAGGTAACATAATGCTTTCATGGACATCATCATATGTGTATTTCACTCTATGTCTATGGATATCCTTGTGTGTTCCTTGTGGGACTAACCCATGTAGGTATTGAAAGTGAAACTCACTCCAATGGATTGCTCCAAATGATCTACATCAACTTTGAGCATCCACATCTTCAACATCCCACTACTAGGGAAAACCTTATACATAGAACTTTAGTAGTAGTGCTTGTTAAAAAAGAGCGCTACTGCTACATAGCAGTAGCGTGTGCAGGATAACCGCGCTACAGATACATATATAGAAGTAGGCGACTATCTGTAAAAGCGCTACTACTAAAATTCCCACTACTAAGCCGATAGGCTACACATAGTAGTAGCGGTCTTGTAGAAACAGCTCTACCGCTAATAGTGTTGTAGCAGCGGGTTTACGTAGAAAGGCGCTACTGCTAACGAAAATAAAATAAAATGAAAAGCAAATAGAGAAGTAAATGAAAATGAAAGAAATAGAAAAAGGAAAAAGGAAAAAAAATAAAATGTAAAGGAAAATAAATGAAAAAGGAAAAAAAGAGAAAGGCATAGCAGTAGCGCGTTTAGTGAAACACGCTATAGCTAACTTAGCTATAACGTCTTTTCCATAACGCGCTACCGCTATGTTTGACTTAACCAGCGGTTTCCCTCCCCCCGGCCACCACTTCTCCCCCAAATCCCTCGCCCCACTTCGCCGCCGTCTCCCCAATTCACCGTCGCCCCACTTCGCCGCCGTCTCCTGCCGACGTCGACGCCCGTAACCTCACCATCTCGCCCCGAGGCCGCACTCAACCTCACCGCAGCCACCCGAGGCCGCCCTCAACCTCACCACTGCTGCTCGAGGCAGCCCTCGACCTCACCGCCGCTGCACTCAACCTCACCGCCGCCCGAGCCCGCCCAGGACCGCCGCTGCCCGAGCCCGAGCCCGCCCTCCCCGCCCTTCCTCCATTGCCGAGCACCTCCCCTCCACCGTCTCTCCCCTCTCTGTAAGCCCCCACCCCTCCCCCACCCCTCCTCTCTCTCTGCATTTTCTTCCTGCCATGTTAATTAGTAGTAGTAGATGTTAATTAGTAGTAGGGTTCATAGATAATGTTTTTAGTAGTAGTATTACTAGATGTTAATTAGTAGTTCGTAGATAATGTTTTTAATAGTAGTAGTACTAGATGTTAATTAGTAGTAGTGGTGGTACTAGTTAACTAGGGTAGTAGGGTTAATAGTAGATGTTTTTAGTTAGGGTAATAATAGATGTTAAGTAGTAGATAATGTAAATGTTAATTAGTTTAGTAGGGTTTAGTTTTTCAATTGAGTTTGTTTAACTAGATGTTAATTAGGGCAGTAGGGTTTCATTTAGAGTAAGATTTAGTTCAGTAGTTAACTAAATATAAACTATATTTCGTTTTTGAATTCAGTTTGAGAGAGCATGAGATTTGTGTAGATTTTCTTGTCAAACACTAGGAGATGCAAATTTGAAGTGGTCATGATATATGCAAATTCCTCAATTGTGTTTGCTCATGTTTATCTACTGTTGTAGTTTCTCATGTGCATATTCTTAAGTGGTCTTGTTATATGCAACATAGAAGTGCTTCTATTGTGCCCAAGTGGCCTTTTGTTGATTCCTGGGAATGAAGCCGAGTGGCCTATGTTTTGCGGTAATGTTGATTCATTTCCATTCTGGCAAATTTCAGGTGCTCGATTTGTCCACTTTTTAGCAAAGGTCATGCTGAAATTTTCCGTGAATTTCGGCATGACTTGTGCTACAAACTAGGACATGTCAAGTGCCAAGGATTTGCCGCACCGGGAAGGAGTTAACGTTCCTGCAAAACATAGGCCTTTTTATGTCCTTATTCATTTTATTAGGTCTAGAATTAATTGACTAGATTTAACTGTAGGAAACATGGCTAGCAACGATGAAGGACAGGGTTCTGGTGATTGCGACGATGTCTACCTGGCGGCAGACAAATTTTTGAGCCTTGCCGATGATCAACGAATGTTGTTGCTTGGCCCACCTGTCACATCGGGGACTGAGACCGACATGCAGACCGGTGCTGAGATTGAGACTGGCGCTGAGACTGAGACCGGTGCAGAGACTAGCGGAGCCGGTATAGAACCGAAAGCAAAGAGGCCACGGCGCCCAAACCAGCTCATGACTACTAGACTGGTGGTCACGGAGATGGACGACGGCATTTTTGAGCCAACAGCGCCCGAGGAAGCGTGCTATGGCAATCAAATAGGCTGCATCGTACGGACAACCGCCACCATCAACGATGAGAAACTAAAGAAGATAGATAATATGAGGCTCTCCCTCCTAAAGAAGCTGCACCAGATATTCTTGTTCCCGAGCCGGGATGAAAAGGAATATAAAAATCTAGATAAGGACCCGGCAATGAAGAAGATAAACAAACACGCCATGACCAAGTTTAGCGACGCGTTGGCCGCCTTGAAAGCAAGGGTGAAAGATCGTGTCGGGGGTTGGGTGCGACATATGCCAAAGGATGGCTTATCATGGTGGGAGCGAGTAGAACGTCGCCGGTGCCTGGAAGCGGGTTGAGGCGTAGACACGAACGCCGGCGCACTTTACCCAGGTTCAGGGCTCCCCTAGGAGATAACACCCCTAGTCCTGCTTTTGCGGGGTCTCCGCATGATCACTAAGGCACTAGTAAGTACAATGGTGCTCCTCGAGCTGTATGCTAGAGGTAGAAGAAGGCAAGGCTTGCTCTCTCCTCTCTCTATGTGTGAGTCTAATTCTAACAGGTTGGGAACCCTTTGCATGGGTGCCCTGGGGGTTTATATAGGCCTACTCCCCAGGGGTACAATGGTAATCTAGCCGGGTGTAGGACCCAGTTGTTAGTGTCTCTGGTCGCCGGCTTCTCCGCCGGCTGCTGGGGCCCGCCGCCTGGTGGGCCCCGCCGACTGGTCTGGTATGGAGCCGACAGGCCGCCTTCGCTGCTTCCGGGTCTGATCGGCAGCTGATTACTGTAGCCGCAATGCTAATGACGCATCCTTGGTCAGGGGGCGTGGGTACAGTCCGGCTGCCTGGTGGGAGATTGCTGTAGCCACACCGGGTCTCATCTGGTTAACGGTGCACGGGCCCCGAGGGAGGAGTGGGCAACCCTCGGGTCCGACTGGTCAGGCTTCCGCCGACTTCCAGGCGCTCGCTGCCCGGTAGGGCCCGCCGCCTGCAGGCCGTACCGACAGGCCATCGTGGGAGCAGGGCTCCTCCTGATAGGAGTGACGTCAAGGGTGGGGTGGCGACAGTGCCGTGCCGTGCGAAGATCTCCGCCTGTACGGGGCATTGTGGCCGGGCCTTGCCCTGGACATGGGGGTGATGGACTACATTGTAGCCACATCCTGTCTTGTCTTCTTAATGGGGACGCAGACTTTGAGGGCGCCGTGTGCCGCCTGCTAGGAGCTGGCCTCTCTAGAGGCCGCTGCTAGGAGTCGGCCCGTCTTGGAGCCGTCTTCTGGGGCTTGGACGCCTTCCGGCAGCCGGCCACTTGAGCCAGCCGGCCACCAGGAGGCGGCGCTTCATTCTGGATGTTTGTGGGGCGCAGCCGGCCCAATGTCTTGAAAGGCTCAGGGACTCAGGTTAGGCTACCCGTGGCCCATTACTCCGACAGTAGTCCCCGAAGCTGGTGAGCCGTCGCGGCCGATATGTCGAGAAGCCTGTCGGTGTCAAAACCGGCGGATCTCCGGTTGGGGGTCCCGAACTGTGCTCTAAGGCGGATGGTAACAAGAGGCAGGGGACACAATGTTTACCCAGGTTCGGGCCCTCTCGATGGAGGTAATACCCTACTTCCTGCTTGATTGATCTTGATGATATGAGTATTACAAGAGTTGATCTACCATGAGATCGTAGAGGCTAAGCCCTAGAAGCTAGCCTATGATTATGATCGTTGTTGTCCTACGGACTAAACCCTTTGGTAGACACCAGAGGGGGCTAGGGTTACGCAGAGTCGGTTACAAGGGAGGAGATCTACAGATCCGTATTGCCAAGCTTGCCTTCCATGCCAAGGAGTGTCCCATCCGGACACGGGACAAAGTCTTCAATCTTGCATATTCATAGTCCAACAGTCCGGCCAAAGTATATAGTCTGGCTGTCCGAGGACCCCCTAATCCAGGACTCCCTCAGTAGCCCCTGAACCAGGCTTCAATGATGACGTCATAGACGCACAGATTTTCTTCGGCATTGCAAGGCGGGTTCTTCCTCCGAATACTCCATAGAAGATTTCCAACACAAGGATCGTGTCTAGCTCTGCAAAAATAAATTCCACATACCACAGTAGAGAGTATAATATCCCACAAATCTAATATGCTGACACATTTTGTAGCATGACATCACGCCATGGCCCGGTCATTATTTGAACCGTTTTTCTCAACCAGCTATGACACATATTGCGAGGTGGTTTTCTTGGTACGTCTTGTCGAAGCAGAGATCGTGTCCCCTTATCACGGGATTCTCATCAATATGGGTGTGGGTAACCCAACCGCGCCATCAATTACGGAGCTTGGGGAATAAGCGAGTTTACCAGGTAGGTGGGGAGGCGCATAGTTTCTTCCACCCTTATAAAGGGACAAGGATTCATCTTTTTCACCCACACCTTCCTCTTCTCCTGCCCACTCACACGCACTCGAGCTCCAGCGCCCAAGTTTTCATCCTTTCCGCAAAGCCATTCCAAGCATATCCGGAGCGGGGGGCAAGTGGATGGTCTCCTCCGTTACGGAGGAGGACATTACGAAGCTCCGGGGAGCCGGATACCTAGCCACAACGTCGCAAGACCGCTCCCGAAGGGGCAGATCGTCCCTACTCCAGAACCCCATGAGAGGGTAGTATTTCTTACCCACTTCGTCCGCGGACTGGGATTTCCCCTCCACCCGTTTGTTCGCGGTCTTATGTTTTACTATGGGCTGGACTTCCATGATCTGGCCCCTAACTTCACCCTCAACATCTCGGCATTTATCGTCGTGTGCGAGGCCTTCCTTCGCATCAAGCCCCACTTTGGCCTATGGCTGAAAAGCTTCAACGTGAAGCCAAAGGTGGTAGTCGGTCAGCAGGCGGAGTGCGGAGGCGCCATGGTGGGCAAAATACCCAACGTCACCTGGCTTGAAGGCTCCTATGTGGAGACCGTGAAGGGGTGGCAATCGGGGTGGTTCTACATCACCGAGCCGCGTGACACCAACTGGGTGGCGGCCCCTGAATTTCGATCCGTCATCCCCATGCGGCTGACCTCCTGGAAAGAGAAGGGCCTGTCCTGTGGTTCGTCGGTGGAGCTGACCGGACTACAGAAATGTATCAAGAATATGATAAGAAAGAAAATCAAGCTTGTCAACATGGTCCAGGTCATGCTCTTCCGCCGGATCCTCCCGTGTCAAAGTCGGAATTCAATTTGTGGGAGTTCGACTCGGCTGAGCACCAGACGCTGCGAGAGCTCTTCGACACAACGCACAAAGACGTCTGGAAGGTGCTTCGCCGAGGTACCTCCTCCTCTTACCGAGGATCACGGACTCAGCACAAAGCGCCCTGCCAATCCGGTAAGTCTTTTATATCTCACAAAATGTTTCTTTGCCCAACATAATAGTGTGAGGGGTCTGAGCCTCCATGCCATTTTAACAGGACTGGGTAGTGACAGCGGAGCAGATCGACTGTCCTGCCCCCCTGCCCGAAGATCCAGTAGATGCTCTCCTAATGGAGATGCTGGTTCCAGCGCCTTATGAGGCGCCGGAGAAGAAGGCCAAGAAGAAGGCCACGGAGACCAGGAAAGGTCTCCGACGCAAGGTCATATCGGACTCATCGTCCGAAAACACCGAGGCGCACTCCTTCCACGAAAACGAGGAAGAGGAAGAGGAAGAGGAAAGTTCTCCCCCCCCCCCCAGTCGGGGGAGACAAGAAAAGGAAGGCCGCCTCGTCAGGGGAGGCCGAAGGGTCCAAGAAGGGAAGGACTCTCCTTCCGGACGGTTCCACGGCGGCCACTTTTAGCGACGATGAGTGGTTGCCCAGGGACAAGCCCCTAGCGAAGTCGTAAGTATTCGGATACCATAATAGTTCTTGGTATGTTTTATTTTACTTCTTCTTATCATGCCGAACATGGTCATGCAGTCCATCCAGAGCCCATATCGACGTATCCTCTTCAGATGAGTCTTTGGGCTCGTCGGAGATGAAGAACGATTCGCTCCCGACCGCCTCCTCTCCCCGCCCTACGGATGACGCCGAGGTGTTGCCTCAAAGGGCACTGAACCAAGGGGAGACAGTTCTGGAGGCGCCCCAAAGCGACATTCCGGACGCTGGGTGTAGGAGGGGCAAGACTCCCATGGGCAGTGGGGGCAGCAAGTCTAGCCCCCGGCCGAATACTGCACCGGAACCTCCAGTGGTTCCGGATTTTGTCAGGCGACCCCTCGCTAAGAGGGGCAAGCCGTCCGTGCCGATTGCCTTTGTCCATCCAGAGGCATCGGACAAATTGCTGGAAGCGCTTCGTGGCGCTTCCATTGACGAAGAGCACCACACTATCATGAGTGCGGTGGTCAAGAACGTTCAGTCCGCAAAAAGCGGATTGATTGAAGCCTGTGCCAGCCTCCTAACAGGCTTTGAGGTAAGTAATAAAATTATGAGAAAATGTTACAACATAGACAGTAGCCCTTGATGCTCTGTTTGGTGTTCGCAAAGAAAAGCCGAACAGAGGATCAAAATAATAATCACATGAGTCTAATCAATATATGTCTATGTGAATAAGCAGGCTTCACTGCTGGCCGCTGCCGCTCGCATGACGGAGGTCGCCGCACTGAAACAGGACCTTGAGCAGTCCGAGGAAGAGCTCGGCCTCACCAAGAGGTAGCTCGAAGAGAATAAAGGTAAGTAATACCCCTTCTGTATATTGAGAAAAAGAAAGAAGATGGTTGTTAAATCATATCATTGTCATGAATTTGCTAGGGGCCACAACCGAAGTGACGGCCCTGAAGAAGGCACTATCCAAGGCCGAAGACAAAGCGGCCAAGGAGCGCATCGAGCGCGAGAAACAAGAGGCCCGAGTAGACGAGGTGCAACAAGAGCTCCAGGACTTTGTCAAGAAGTACATGTCCTTGGAGCGTGACTCTAAGACGCAGGGGTCCGAGCTTGCGAAGGCCCTCGATAACACACGAAGCGCCAAGGCTGAAGACCAAAAGGCCCTCTGTCACGCCCAATATGCGATACTATCCTAAAGAGACTCGAAGGTCCCACCAAGGATAGAACCGCATATTGACATGCTTTTGCAAGGTGGATATCATTACATCAACATTACATAATTGATGGTGATACGTACAAAAGGCACAAATGCCCCAAGAATACATCAATCATCATACATGAGAACAACATCCGACTACGGATGAATCATAAACAGAAACTCAAACAATAACCACCCTGCTAGCCCAGGCTGCCGACCAGGAACCTATCCCCTGATCGACGAAGAAGAAGAAGAACACCAAAACAAGTAAACATCGCTCTCGCATCATGATCATCGCAAAACATGTACCTGCAACTGTTGTGTAGTAATCTGTGAGCCACGAGGACTCAGCAATCCCATTACCATGGTTATTGTAACATCCCAAAATTCTAAATTTTGGAATGTTATAATAAATAGATAGATTTGATTGATTGTTTGATTGATTGTGTGAAATTGAGTGAAATTCAAAACTTTTTGAAAGTTAAATGAGATGGAATAAAAGGACTTTCCCAAACTTTCATTTTGCATTCGTGATCTCCGTGAATTCAAATTCTTTTCACCACAAAACCCTGGAGAGAAGATGACATGACTTCTTCCATTTATTTAAATGACAAGGGGTGTTGAAAATATTTGAATTTCATTTGGAAAATATTTCCAACCCAGGAACTTTATGCAACTCAATGATTTTCACGAGCGAAGATAAAATGACTTCTTCAAAACATATGAAATATGAGTTGGGAGTTTCAAAGAATTAAATTCAAAGTCCTTTTGGAAATTATTTTTAATTTGGAGTTATTTGGGTTTTATTCAAATTATTTTCCTCCAAAAATAAAATACATGGAAAATAGGGTAACATGATTCCCTATATTAGAAAATTGGAGAGAAATAAATTTGAATTCATTTTGGTATTTTTAAAATGATTTTTGTTGGATTTTATTAGAACAGTAGCACTCTTTGAATTATCTGAATTTGTGTGTATTTTATTTGACTCTAGAAAAATGTTCAGGTTGTAGAAAATCTTTTTCTGAAAAATTTGATATATAATATGCCTATATAAAGTTTTAAATTATTCTTTCTTTATTCGGTTTTCCTTCTATTTCTTTAAAAACAAAACTATACGTACGGCCCATATTGATTTATCGCCCATGCGCTGCATAATAGCATCTGGCGTCCCATAATTCTTTTTCTCTCCTAAATGGGCCAGGCCCAGCCGGCCATAATGCTTTCCCATTTTTTTTCTCTCCATAGTTTTTCTTTTCTTTTTCTTTTTCAATTTCAAAAAAAAAAACTGGCGCACCAGTGTACGCGCGCGGCCGGGCCGAACTTTTAGCCAAATGATTCTTTTCAAATTTCATCTACGTACGTATATATTTAGTCCCACATTGCCTAGCCTTTAATCCTTAAGCCTCTTTTCCACCTATAAATATAGACCCATAGAGCCTCTAAAAATCATCCGATTCGGGTTAAATCAATATTTTGGTTTGACTAGATTCATTTAATAAAAATATTTTTCTCCTCACCGGCGCGACTTCTGGAAATTGTCTTCTCTCTCCGAAATTGTTTTTTCTTTGCCTTATAAAGGTATCTTTCTTCGTTTCTTTTTCTTTTTTATACCTCCGTAGTTTATTAGTTTCTAGATTAGTACGATAGAATAATTAGATTATCAATTAGTCTAAGTATTTATACATTAGACCTTAGCCGTAACTATTTTTCTTCCGTAAAACAGCTTGGCCCTGATTTTTCAAATAGCCATAACTTTTCACTTGTTTATTCAAATTAGATGAAACCAGCGCCTATAGCTTCGTCTTGTTTTCACCTATCGAGTGAACCTGTCACATCAACCTTTTGAAATTTTCAAATTTCGAATTTTGTTCAGATTTATATTCAAACTTCTTTTGATCATAACTTGAGTTTTATAACTCCGATTTAGTTGATTCTTTTTGCAAATTAAAGCTCTTGACCTAAACTTTCTGATAAGGACAAATTCACATAATTTTGGTACTGTTAGAAATTGTTTTATGTTACAAGATTTATTTGCTTGGTTTTGATGTTTTCTGAATCGTCTTCTTCGTTCTTTCCGATCTTTTGAGTGATTGCTTATGTGTGGTTACTATTGCTTGTTTACGATAGATTGATCGGAGTGTGACGAGTAGAGCTATCGAGAGTTTTGAGTGCGAATCATCTTCATCAACTTTGCAGGCAAGTTCACACTTTGATCATACTCTTTTCATACCCAGTTTTATGCATTAGTTTCACCCTCAAACATTGCATGAGTAGGATTGATAACATGTGGGAGTAGTAGTTGAGGTAGAACCTATTGCCCTGTTACTATCAAACCCTTGGGAGGTACTTCTACGCTTGCTTATTATTGCTATGCTATGCTCGTAGACGTGGATTGGGTTTGAGTGTATTCCATGACAGATGTGAGATTGTTAATTAATGGTTCAACTTAAGGTGGCAACTTAAATACACATCTGGGTGGATTGAGGCACCTGGGGAACCCAGTGTTGTCTGTTTTTTTTGGAAATCCCGGGGTACCCGTGTGATCTTCCTATGGACCGCCACCCAGGCTCAAAGGGAACTGAGATTATTCATGCTAGAAACTTCAGTGTGCAGCCACAAGCTATTATGGGCTCTAGCATAGTTGAGTAAGTTACGTGAAGCTCTTGAAGAGGTAGATCAGCAGGTAGTGGGTTTTGTAGGTTTGGTATGGTCTACCCAGAGTAGAGAGCTAATGTTTATGAAAGACTGTGTCTCGGACATCCGTTTCTCAAACACCATGTAGTGCGAGAAATCCAACGGAGGCAATCGAGTCTTGTGGGGAAAAGTGCGCAAACCTCTGCAGAGTGTACAATCTAATCATGGTTAGCCATGTCCCCGGTTATGGACAATTCTGAGTATCTAGTACCTGAGTATTCACATGTATCTCATCACTCTATATTAATATTGCTGGGATGTTAATTACCTTAATTGGGATTGAGTTGGGGTTATACCTTCTCAATGATGTTTCAACCACCATGATAGTTAAATTAAAATTTATTCCTTTGCAGTAGGGAAAAATTGGCTTTACGCAAAACTGTAACCATAGAGCTTTTCCACCAGCCATATATGCATGTAGTGATAGCCATATTTCAGCATTGCTCTACAGTGTGAATTTGCCAGTATATTCAATTTACTGACCCTTTGTGGCTGCAACGTCTCATGTTGCAGGATCTTACGACGAGTAAGTGATACGTTAGGGTTACGATTTCTACACTCAACTTTGCCGTTGGTGTTGATGGGAATCCACAACCTTGTTACTTCCGCTATTTGTATTGAGGTAATAGTATTTACGTTATTTATACATGTGATTTACCTCTGTTATAAATCCTTGAGTACTGTATATCAGCATACCGATCCAGGGATGACACTTAAGCACAGAGACTTGATCCATTCGGGTCGGGTCGCTACAAGATGGTATCAGAGCACATGTTGACTGTAGGACGTGACCCTAGAAACTGACAAGCCCATAGGAAAGATTTTTCTCTACAACTTCATTTTCAAAAAGATCTTTTACCTCTCTTCTCTTCTGAGCTTATTCAAATATTCCGTTTTAGTGAGACCATACCCCTTTTTCCTTTTGACCACTCGAAGATTCGACCGATGAGACCACTCCAAGGAGACAAGATATCGGACAACTAAGACCATTTGGAATGGAGAGGATTTTACCGTGTAAATGGAAACTACAACTGTTGAAGACTCCGAAGACTAGGAGAATTTGAAGGCTTTGAAGAATTTTCCGGATTTGTATGACCTAGGAAGGCACCCCTTATGGAACTTAGCAGACTATGGAAGCTGTCAATACCCGAGATCAAGGTGTATCGGAGAAAGACCGAAACATGGAGCATCAGAACTCAAAGTTTTGTCAAGGAAACCCCAATGCAGGAGATATCAACTATGGAGAGATAGCTCAGGGAAATGACAAGAGCAGAAACACGGCTATCCATGATGTTATCGCCCGTTTATGCTATTGCCACCGTGCTGAGTTAAGCATGCACATGCATGGAAGGATTGGATGATAGAAGGCTAATGGAGCACCTATCAGCAAAAGATGCAGTTTTAACCATAGCTGGTGCATCACCAGGATCTGGAGTGTTACATCAAGAAGTTTAGGGTGGATCTGCAGGAAGCCGTATTTGACAAGGAAGTAGTTTGTGAAGAACCCAGGTCCCAGAAGATTAAAATAGCCAAGCAGGAGGAGCTAAACCTCGAGATACCGGAGATTTGTCAGGAACTGAAGGACAGTAGGATCATGGTTCATGTCGAGGTTGATGAAATCCAGAAGTTGGAACGTAACTCCAGAAATATTGAAGGACGCCATGAGAGACTTTGCGACAATAGAGATGATCTGGAAAAAGAACTTGAGTAGGACAAGCATGATCAGAAGAAGCCATCGGAGACATGAACAAGAATCGAAGAGTTTGATGACTTTGAAGATTTATTGACCTTTAGAAGACCAAACCCCTGTTACATACCTACGTTAGATGCGACGATTGTGAACTGTCATTTGTTTGATGTTTTCCGACAGCCACAATAAAATTTGTCTTTTCAAAACTTTTGTTTGTATTGTGTGCATCCCTCTCTATCTATCTTATCTCACCCCAAAACCCATGGACCCAATAGAAGATGAATGGGGATGAGCTTATATTTTCTGGACCGATGAGACAATTGGAGACAGACCGATGGATTCAGAACATGGAGGATCACATGGAAAATAACACTATAGCTAGAAAGGATATGACCCAGCATGCTCTTGAGTGCTTTGAAAGAGGTGCCACTACCTGGTAGAGGATGTACCAAACCATCAATGGATGGCAAGGAATAACCACTTGGAAAGAATTTAAGTGGACTTTGTTAAAGTCTTGGCTAGTGTCCCAGAAATTGAGGCCTTATGGAAAGGATATGAAGAAACCTTGTGCATACAAGCTTTGTGGAGAAATAGGACACAACCATAAAGAAAACAAGGACGAATACCCTCATAATCGGAGGATTATCAAAGGAGTTAGCCGAGGATCTCAGGGAACTTCGGTTGGAGGTTGTTCCCAAAGGTTTTGTTGCAGCAATGGAAGTTCAGTCTACATTGTTGGGAAAGATCCATGAAGCTCAGAAGGATGACAAAGAGATTGCTGAGGTTAAAGGGAGGATGAGCAAAGGAAAGGCCGAAGGTTTTCGTAAGGATAAGCACGACACCTTATGGTTCGAGGACCGTGTATATGTGCCCAATAATGCAAAGATCAGGAAGTTAATACTTCAGGAGGCTCATGACTCACCATACTCGATTCGCCCTGGAAACACCAATATGTATTTGGATTGAAGGAGCGTCTCTGGTGGACTAGTATGAAGAAGGATATTGCGGAGTATGTAGTCGTAGGTGATGTATGCCAGAGAGAGTAAGACCAGAGCATCAGAAGCCAGCAGGATTACTACAGCCTATGCCGATAACCGAATGGAAGCGGGATAAGCTTGGCATGGATTTCATTACCGGATTTCCCAAAACCCGAACTGGACATGATTCTATCTGGGTAGTAGTTGATTCGCTTGACCAAAGTGGCTCACCTTATCCCAGTGAAAACCACCTATACAAGTGCGAAGTTGGCTAAGATATATTTGACAAGGATCGTATGTCTGCATGGAGTTCCGAGGACCATCGTAGAGGAACACAGTTTACCTCAAAGTTTTGGAATCAGCTGCACCAGACTTTGGGTACTAGGCTAGAGTTCAGTACAGCCTTTCATCCGCAGAAACATGGATAAATCGAGAGAGTCAATCAGATTCTGGAGGACATGTTGAGAGCGTGTGCGCTAGATTATGGATCTAGTAGTGATGATAATCTAACTTACGCGGAGTTCTCATACAACAACAGTTACCCAGCCAGTTTGAAGATGGCCCCTTTTAAGCTTTGTATGGGAGAAGGAGCCAGACACCGTTGATGTGGGATGAAGTTGGAGACCGTCAGTTGTTTGGACCAAATGTGATCAAGGAGTCAGTAGAGAATGTTAAAGTTGATTGAGATAGACCGAGGTAGCTCACCAGTGTAAGAGTTATGCACTGTAAACGCAAGGAGGTAGTCTATGAAATTGGAGACAGAGCATGTCTTCGTGTGTCCCCTGTGCGAGGAGTTAAACGATTTGGAGTTAAGGGAAAGTTAGCCCTGAGATTTGTAGGACCATACCGAGTTTTGGAGCATATGGGAGAAGTGGCCAACAAGTTGGAGTTACCCGAAGGACTGTCAGGAGTTCATGATGTGTTTCACGTTTCCCAGTTGAAGAAGTGCCATGCAGAGATGGCCAATATTCCCCTGTAAGGACGCTTGACCCTGGAAAGGATAATGATGTTCCACGAAGTGGAGTATGGACTTCATAAGTATAAGTTTTTATCTAGGTTGTGGGATATCCCACGAGGATGAAGAGATGAATTACTATTAGATATAAAGGAGGTATGATGTTGGAAATATGGATCAATGAAAATTCCATGATGAGTCTGAGTAATCATGTCCTAGTTTGGTGCCAATAGAAGGAAGGAAGACAGTACAATTGGATGGATTTAAGAATACTAGGAAGTTGGATGATGGAATAATGATCAGAAGCCCGGTGATAAGTTCAAGGACTATAAGTGATGAGATTGGCCATAACCCACATGCCCCAGGACCTGCCAAGAAGCAAGCACACTCTTGCTGAAGGAAAAAAAACCCTGGAAGAAGTTACGATTTTATCGGTAGACGATTTTATAGGAGTTTACGCAAAACCTGAGAGTTGTTAAGGAACGATAGATGTTTGTTTGGCTTGCAGAATCAATGGATTTATCCGAACTTGGTTCGTCGACAAGAGAAATTCTGCAATGCTTGTGAGGATGACCGAGTGTTAGAATGCGAGATTCGCTAAACCATGTACAAGGTAATGATTTAAAAGGGATGGATTGATCACCATACCGACTTACTCTTATTATTCGCGTTGCTATATGGGATGGTAAATCTGAGTGACTTACCTATAGTAGAGAGACGACGATCAAAATCTTGTTCAAACCTTAGAATGGTATAAGTATTTTCCCTTGTACACGGCAGCTGTTGCCAATCGTAGGATATATGGTGAGGTTCAACCCAGACCCGTTTTCTATAGGAGAAACCATAAATTGTTGACCACCATGAGATATCGATATCTGATTAGTATTGGCGCCAGACCCGTCAGCTAAGAAGACCCAGTTCCGGGATAAGCTTACCAAGATGAAAGGACAGAAGCATTGTGGTAAAGGTTATGCCGCTACCCGAAGAGCCCAGAGAAGGAATTATCCTTAAGATCTGAGAAGACAGACACTGTCAGTAATAAGGATGGAGTATATGAGTTTTGATGGAACCGTAACAATGCTTCTAAGGGTGGTAGCACCCCAGACCCCGAAGATGATCGATGGATTTTGAGAAGACCCCCAAACCTAACCCATTTCTTTCTAAGCCTCTCCGAATCTCGAGGACGAGATTCATAACATCCCAAAATTCTAAATTTTGGAATGTTATAATAAATAGATAGATTTGATTGATTGTTTGATTGATTGTGTGAAATTGAGTGAAATTCAAAACTTTTTGAAAGTTAAATGAGAGGGAATAAAAGGACTTTCCCAAACTTTCATTTTGCATTCGTGATCTCCGTAAATTCAAATTCTTTTCACCACAAAACCCTGGAGAGAAGATGACATGACTTCTTCCATTTATTTAAATGACAAGGGGTGTTGAAAATATTTGAATTTCATTTGGAAAATATTTCCAAACCAGGAACTTTATGCAACTCAATGATTTTCACGAGCGAAGATAAAATGACTTCTTCAAAACATATGAAATATGAGTTGGGAGTTTCAAAGAATTAAATTAAAAGTCCTTTTGGAAATTATTTTTAATTTGGAGTTATTTGGGTTTTATTCAAATTATTTTCCTCCAAAATAAAATACATGGAAAATAGGGTAACATGATTCCCTACATTAGAAAATTGGAGAGAAATAAATTTGAATTCATTTTGGTATTTTTAAAATGATTTTTGTTGGATTTTATTAGACCAGTAGCACTCTTTGAATTATCTGAATTTGTGTGTATTTTATTTGACTCTAGAAAAATGTTCAGGTTGTAGAAAATCTTTTTCTGAAAATTTTGATATATAATATGCCTATATAAAGTTTTAAATTATTCTTTCTTTATTCGATTTTCCTTCTATTTCTTTAAAAACAAAACTATACGTACGTCCCATATTGATTTATCGCCCATGCGCTGCATAATAGCATCTGGCGTCCCATAATTTTTTTTCTCTCCTAGATGGGCCAGGCCCAGCCGGCCGTAATGCTTTCCATTTTTTTTCTCTCCATGGTTTTTCTTTTCTTTTTCTTTTTCAGTTTCACAAAAAAAAAAAAAAAACTGGCGCTACGCGCGCGGCCGGGCCGAACTTTTAGCCCAATGATTCTTTTCAAATTTCATCTATGTATGTATATATTTAGTCCCACATTGCCTAGCCTTTAATCCTTAAGCCTCTTTTTCACCTATAAATATAGACCCATAGAGCCTCTAAAAATCATCCGATTCGGGTTAAATCAATATTTTGGTTTGACTAGATTCATTTAAGAAAAATATTTTTCTCCTCACCGGCGCGACTTCTGGAAATTGTCTTCTCTCTCCGAAGTTGTTTTTTCTTTGCCTTATAAAGGTATCTTTCTTCGTTTCTTTTTCTTTTTTTATACCTCCGTAGTTTATTAGTTTCTAGATTAGTACGATAGAATAATTAGATTATCAATTAGTCTACGTATTTATACATTAGACCTTAGCCGTAACTATTTTTCTTCCGTAAAACAGCTTGGCCCTGATTTTTCAAATAGCCATAACTTTTCACTCGTTTATTCAAATTAGATGAAACCAACGCCTATAGCTTCGTCTTGTTTTCACCTATCCACTGAACCTGTCACATCAACCTTTTGAAATTTTTCAAATTTTGAATTTTGTTCAGATTTATATTCAAACTTCTTTTGATCATAACTTGAGTTTTATAACTCCGATTTAGTTGATTCTTTTTGCAAATTAAAGCTCTTGACCTAAACTTTCTGATAAGGCCAAATTCACATAATTTTGGTACTGTTAGAAATTGTTTTATGTTACAAGAGTTATTTGCTTGGTTTAGATGTTTTCTGAATCGTCTTCTTCCTTCTTTCCGATCTTCTGAGTGATTGCTTATGTGTGGTTACTATTGCTTGTTTACGATAGATTGACCGGAGTGTGATGAGTAGAGCTACGGAGAGTTTTTAGTGCGAATCATCTTCATCAACTTTGCAGGCAAGTTCACACTTTGATCATACTCTTTTCATACCTAGTTTTATGCATTAGTTTCACCCTCAAACATTGCATGAGTAGGATTGATAACATGTGGGTATTTGGTAGTAGTAGTTGAGGTAGAACCTATTGCCCTGTTACTATCAAACCCTTGGGAGTTACTTCTATGCTTGCTTATTATTGCTATGCTATGCTCGTAGACGTGGATTGGGTTTGAGTGTATTCCATGACAGATGTGAGATTGTTAATTAATGGTTCAACTTAAGGTGGCAACTTAAATACACATCCTGGTGGATTGAGGCACCTGGGAACCCGGTGTTGTCTGCTTTTTTTGAAATCCCGGGGTACCCGCGTGATCTTCCTATGGACCGCCACCCAGGCTCAAAGGGAACTGAGATTATTCATGCTAGAAACTTCCGTGTGCAGCCACAAGCTATTATGGGCTCTAGCATAGTTGAGTAAGTTACGTGAAGCTCTTGAAGAGGTAGATCAACAGGTAGTGGGTTTTGTAGGTTTGGTATGGTCTACCCGGAGTAGAGAGCTAATGTTTCTGAAAGACTGTGTCTCGGTCATCCGTTTCTCAAACACCATATAGTGCGAGAAATCCAACGGAGGCGATCGAGTCTTGTGGGGAAAAGTGCGCAAACCTCTGCAGAGTGTACAATCTAATCATGGTTAGCCGTGTCCCCGATTATGGACAATTCTGAGTATCTAGTACCTGAGTATTCACATGTATCTCATCACTCTATATTAATATTGCTGGGATGTTAATTACCTTAATTGGGATTGAGTTGGGGTTATACCTTCTCAATGATGTTTCAACCACCATGATAGTTAAATTAAAATTTATTCCTTTGCAGTAGGGAAAAATTGGCTTTACGCAAAACTGTAACCATAGAGCTTTTCCACCAGCCATATATGCATGTAGTGATAGCCATATTTCAGCATTGCTCTACAGTGTGAATTTGCCAGTACATTCAATGTATTGACCCTTTGTGGCTGCAACATCTCATGTTGTAGGATCTTACAACGAGTAAGTGATACGTTAGGGTTACGATTTCTACACTCAACTTTGCCGTTGGTGTTGATGGGAATCCACAACCTTGTTACTTCTGCTATTTGTATTGAGGTAATAGTATTTACGTTATTTATACATGTGATTTACCTCTGTTATAAATCCTCGAGTACTGTGTGTGTCAGCATACCGATCCAGGGATGACACTTAAGCACAGAGACTTGATCCATTCGGGTCGGGTCACTACAGTTATCAAGACTAGCAAAGCTCAATGGGTAAGGAAAGGGTAAAGTGGTGAGGTTGCAGCAGCGGCTAAGCAAAGTATGGTGGCTATCTTACGAATCAAGAGCGAGAAGAGGAGCTTAACAAGCGGTCGTCAACTACTAATGATCAAGAAGTGATCATGAACTCCTACTTACGTCAAACATAACCCAAAAACCGTGTTCTCCTCTCGAACAACCCCGAAAAGTGACAATCACGGTTACGCACACGGTTGGTGTATTTTTGAAGAATTTACTTCAGGTTTACTACAACCGGATATTAACAAATTCCCATCTACCACATAACCGCGGGCACGACTTTCGAAAGTTCAAACCCTGCAGGTGTGTCCCAACTTAGCCCATTATAACTCTCACGATCAATGAAGGATAGTCCTTCTCCCGGGAACCCCGATCAGTCTCGGAATCCCGATTACAAGACATTTCGACAATGGTAAAACAAGACCATCAAGACCGCCCGAGTGTGCCGACAAATCCCGATAGGAGCTGCACATATCTCGTTCTCAGGGCACACCGGATGAGCCAGACGTCGGGTTGGCATAGACCCTGGTTGCCCAGGGGGCGCCGGACATCGCTCGGTTTGGACCAGCACTGGCCCGGGGGCTAAAATAAAGATGACCCTCGGGCTCCGGAAACCCAAGGGAAAAAGGCTTAGGTGAGGCAAATGTAAAACCAAGGTTGGGCCTTGCTGGAGGAGTTTTATTCAAAGCGAACTGTCAAGGGGTTCCCATAACACCCAACCGCGTTAGGGAAGCAAAAATCCAGGAACATAATACCGATATGACCGAAACTAGGGCGGCAAGAGTGGAACAAAACACCAGGCATAAGCCGAGCCTTCCACCCTTTACCAAGTATATAGATGCATTAAATATATAAGAGATATTGTGATATCCCAACATAAACATAATCCAACATGGAGCAAACTTCATCTTCACCTGCAACTAGCAACGCTATAAGAGGGGCTGAGCAAATGCGGTAACATAGCCAAACAAAGGTTTGCGAGGAAGGGTAACAAAGGTTAGAGGTTCATGGCAATTTGGGAGGCTTGATAAGCAAGTGGTAGGTAACGCGGCATAGCGATAGCATCGAGGCAACTAGCATAGCAATGATAGTAATGAGATCCAAGGTGAAGGTCATCTTGCCTGAAATCCCGCTAGGAAGAAGACCGAGTCCATGAAGAAGATGAAGCCATGAAGACGAACCAAGTGTAGACGAACGAATCCGCATGATCGCAGCGAAACGAGAACTATCGAGAAGAAGCACACAACATGGTAAACACACCACACATGAACAAGGCATGATGGTCAACCAAGTATGATGCATGACAAGGCTACATGAGGCTACGCATGGCAAGAGATGATGCATTCAAGAAAAACACATCAAAGCAAGTTTAAATGAGGCCGGAAACAACATATAACAATTCCGGTAAGTCCTCATATGCAAATTTTGAAATTGGTCCAGATCTGAATAAATCTTATGTTCAAGTTGTTAAACAACAAGTTAAGATGCACCAAGATGATCTACACGAAATTCTAGTCAAGTTACATATAAAGTTCATTTAATTTGGCGCTACGGCCTAGAAGATATGAGCAAAACAAGTTAAACATGGCATTGATGCAAAATGCATTCAAACATCAAGAAAACACACTCAAAACATACGTGCAAAACTACATGCAAAACTAAGCAAGTTTCATGTGGAGCACACTCAAAACGGAGCAACGGTTAAACACATACACATGAAACAAGTTTAAAGGACAAACTGTCCAAAACAGCAACTAGGCAACTTGCAAGCATCAAAATGACATGCTACAACACCTCAACATGAAAACAAAAGGCGCATACATGATTTACAGGTAAAGCATGACAAAACATGAACACTGAGCTGTCTCCAAAAATCACTAGAACATGCTCAAAAGGACATGGCAATATTGCAAATAATAAAAGTTTCACAGACTGAGCAAATGCAGCAGAAATCACTGGACATGGCAGAAATAACATCAGGTTGCAATGTTTAGAGCTATCAAACATGTTAGATCAAGCTATCATGGCAAACTAGAGCATGGCATGCTAGTACTAAAGACAAAGAACAAAACTCTTTTACTGAACTTATTCTAAAGATCAACAGAAAAGATGGCAGCATCCATGCAAACATGGCAAAAGATATGACAGATCCAGACTCACTACAAAGCGTTACATGGCATGACAAGGTACAACAGTAAGAAGACATGTTCCTGAAACTAAGAATGGAAATAGAAATTTCATAGGGTGCATGGACCACTAGTAAAACACATGGAAAAACTGAACTTAATGTTAATAGGCTGACAGCAACATTATTTAGCAATTTGAGAGCAAGATTACAACAAGCTACGTCAAGCTATAAATGCAACTAAGGGCATGGACGGATAGAGCATGACATTTATAACAAAACATCCTTAGTGAGCATCACCATATTATGCAAATATTAATTGGTAGCGTCAAACAGAGATAGCAACATGATATAACAGTTTCAGCATTGACAGAACATTAACAGCAAGTAGCCCACTTCACAAGCTCGATGCACTCACTACATGGAATAAAAAAATACAAGGTTTGTACCAATGTAAATATGGCATGGATATGCTTCACAAACATGTAGACATCATGCTCATAGGATGCACACACAAAATGCAACAAAAATGACAAATCATCAAGTCATAACAGTCTCAGCAGGTTATCATCACATAGCACTCTTGCAACAATAATTAGGGCATCAAGATGAACCCAAAAAAGCATGCCACAATGGAATAAAATGAAGAGCATCTCGTAATGAACATTCTTATATCTCATATGCACAAATCGGAGCTATATGCATGGAGATATGTCATGACAAACATGGGTACATAATGCAAAAATTTCAGGACTTGGTGAAAAACGAGGTCAACCTTCTAGTGTTTCGGCACGGTTCTCGATGCGGCTGGATCTCGCCGGAGTAGTTCGCCGGAGAGGAAGCAGACGGCGGCCGGAGCTCGGGGACTCGCTGGAGAAGCTCGGGGTCGCCGGATCCGGCCCTCCCGTGGCTGGATCTGGCCGGGGGCAGAGGAGAGGAGGCGTGGGGGCATCGCCGGCGAGGCGACGGCAGGGCAATGCGGCGGCACAGCGAGGTCGACGGGCGGCGGTGAGGCAGCGGTGACGGAGGGCGAGGGCGGCGGCGCGGGTGCAGGAGGCAGCGGGCGCTGGCGCCGGGCGCGGGCGGAGGCGCGGAGGCGGGCGGCGGCGGATGGATTCTCCCGAGCCAGCTGCTGGGCTCATGGCCGGCGGCGGAGAGCGGCGGCGGATTTGCACGTGGCACGCCTGGATTGGCGCGGGCGGCGGCGGCGACTGTGTCCGGCGGAGACGGACATGTCCGGCGCGGAGAGAGGAGCGGGGCTAGGGTTTGGACTGCGGAATTTCGGGGGAGGCATCTATTTATAGGTAGAGGGAGCTAGGAGTGTCCAAATGGGGAGCGGTTTTCGCCCACACGATCACGCTCCAATGACCGAGAGCATGGAGGGGGTTTGGATCGGCTCATGGGCTGTGGTGGAGGGGTTCTGGGCTCCAGAGAGAGAGAGAGAGAGAGGTTTCGGGCTACGCGGTTAACTGTTGGCGCGTCAAACGGACTCCGAATGCGACGAAAATTGACAGGCGGTCTACCTACTCTAAAACAACACCACATGCCAAGTTTCATCCCATTCCGAGAACATTTAAATGCTAACCACGAAACAAGGCCTAAGAGGTGCAACGGGCGCGTGCGAGAGTGTCGGATCGCGAAACGGACAACGGGAAAAAAAGATCGGATGCAAGTTTTAAAAACATCAGGATGCAATGCAGATGATGACATGGAAAAATGCAACACGAAAGCACATGACATGGCCATGACAGTGAATAACTGGAAGACACCTGGCGCATCGGATCCGGGGTGTTACACCCTCCAGGAAATTGAGGCGGTTAAGAAGATAGCGACGGGTAAGGCATTCATTATGCAAAGCAAGCATGTGAAGGAAACTTTCCTTTTACTTACCCGCATTCGGAGATCTCCAGGAGCGTTCGCAGATCTATCCCGCAGTGTGTCGGATGCCGCAGAGTTCTACCGGGCCGAGGAGGGGAGCTCGAGGGAGAAGTTTTTCTGGTCTCAGTATACTGGGACCGAACATCCGATGCCCTTGAGCAACCAGTTGAAGCAACTGGTCGAGCTTCACAAGGCGGCCGAACTGGCCATGAGGGGCCCCATAGTCCGGATGTGGCCTGGCGAGCCCCTGCCTGGCAGCTATTTTGGCCTGGTAAGGAGACTTGTGAACGCCTGCCCACGGCTTGAAGTCATCAAGCGGTCTGTCTGCATTGAGGGTGCACGCAGGGCCTTTGCACGGGCGAAAGTGCACTGGGCGAAGATGGACACCGAAAAGCTGGTGAAGGAGGGGCCGCCGGAAGGCAAGGAGCATCGCCACCCCGAAAAGTATTATGATAGTGTCCTGAAGGGTGCTCGCCTTGTGGCGGAGGAATGTGCTAAGGATGTAATATTTGAATGAATATACTCATGTGATCCTGTAATATGGAACGAGTTCATCTGCGCTATGCAACGCTTGTTAATTTAAAATATTACCTTCTGTGCGCCCGTTTATAAAATCTGAGAGTTGGCCAGTCATCGGCTTCTGCCCCCATGTAACTAGTACTGAGGTGTTCGAGATAAACCTGATCACTCTTTATCCCAATTTTTGGGTCCTTCGAAGGAGGTGTTCAGCACAACGAACCAGGTAATCGGACTATAAAGCTTTATCACTCTCACTTAGCCATAGAAGTCTACAATTTTATATTTTGGCGAAGCCCCTAGTATTCGGAAGCCCGAATTTGGGGCGCTATATACGCCTAAATCGGACAAGGCCGACTCTTCGCCCGAAGCGGAAAAAATCTTTAAGGATTTGAGACCTCTCGAACAGCAACCAGCTCTCGCCGTATCATGACAGTCAGTTTTCGGCTTTCTCGAGGTGATCGTCCGGAAGAACCGGGACACAATTGCAGTAGTTCTCCCAGTGCTACCTTAGCCGATATAACGGAATGTAAGGTACCAAAACATGGGAGCCGGGCAAACCCAACTATTGACCCAAGACATGATTCGGAGCTGATGCATATAATGCTATAAGTTCGGGGTGCCGCACTATCGAAAGTGTTCGGACTTTTCATGCCGTGTTATGGGGTACACTGAAGCCCCTGGCACACTGATCGTACC
This sequence comes from Aegilops longissima, assembly GCA_021605205.1. Lineage (NCBI taxonomy): Eukaryota > Viridiplantae > Streptophyta > Magnoliopsida > Poales > Poaceae > Aegilops > Aegilops longissima. The sequence continues at coordinate 206,493,928 of CM038679.1, forward strand.
AGAATGTATGAGTGCCATTTGTCGTAAATAAGCAGACAAGGAGAAAAAGAAATGCAATAATAGGCTAACGCTATACATTGTTATTTAAATAATACGTCAAAGCATACGTATACAATTAGTGCAATAAGCAAAAAAAGGACTATTTAACATGTCCTATCCAAGGGCAAGCTACGTATGGGTATGTAAAAGCAGGTGCATCGATCGTTATCAGAGACCACCTGGGAATTCCCTTGTACGTCAGAGCTTCTTGCTTCCTTGGTATTTCCTACCCGTAATGGGTCCAACTATCAGACTGCCGGAAAGGGCTTCCAGAGAGTAAGGTCCTGAAAGAGAGAATATGATAAAGGTATATGGCCCCTGGGGCGGTTGAGCCGCATTGTGGGACGCGCCATAGCCGTGCCTCCGCCTATGCCCATGGTATCTTGAGTGCGTAGTTATGTACGCGCGGCACAAATTTCACCGCTTGACTGGGACTATGACGGAGGCCGAATTGCTACCCGAGCTCTGAACGTGCCTGGAGATCCTATTGTAGGTTACTCCGGACTCACTTGAAGGTGCCCGGGGGCCTTTTCGCCGAATTGGAGGTTGGCCTCAGAAGGCTGCTTTGTACTTCCGCCGCGAGGGCCGCAGTGTGCTCCTCCGTGCGAAGCGAGCGTCTGTGTTTCCATTAACTGTTATAACTCTGCGAGGTCCTGGCATTTTGAGCTTGAGGTGTGCATAATGTGGTACCGCATTGAATCTAGGAAATGCAGTTCGTCCGAGTAGTGCATGATAGCCACTGCAAAAGGGGACGATATCAAAGATTGATTCCTCGCTTCGGAAGTTATCCGGAGATCCGAAGACCAATTCCAGTGTGATTGAGCCCGTGCAACAGGCCTCTACACCTGGGATGACACCTTTGAAGGTGGTTTTGGTGGGTTTGATCCTCGAGGGGTCTATTACCCATTTTGTGCACTGTATCCTGATAGAGCAGGTTCAGGCTGCTGCCCCCGTCCATAAGGACCCGGGTGAGGTGAAATCCGTCAATGATGGGATCAAGGACCAATGCGGCAGAACCGCCATGACGAATACTAGTGGGGTGGTCCCTGCGATCGAAAGTGATCGGGCAAGAGGACCATGGGTTGAACTTTGGGGCGACTGGCTCCATCGCATAGACGTCCCTTGGTGCACGCTTCCGTTCCCTCTTGGGAATATGGGTTGCGTATATCCTGTTCACCGTTTTCAGTTGGGGAGGAAGTTTCTTCTGTCCTCCTGTGTTCGGCAGCTAGGGCTCCTCCTCATCGTCACTATGCAGCCCCTTTTCTTTGTTTTCGGTATTCAACTTGCCGGCCTGTTTGAACACCCAGCATTCTCTGTTGGTGTGATTGGCTAGCTTATCGGGGGTGCCGTGAATTTGACACGAGCGATCGAGTATGCGGTCCAAACTGGACGGGCCCGGATTGCTTCTTTTGAACGGCTTCTTCCCTGACCGGATTTAGAGCCACTGAATCCGGCATTGACTGCCGTGTCTTCGGTGTTGTCTCCGTTGCTGTGGCGCTTGTGTCTGTTGCGACGTGGTCTGCCGTTACTATCCTTGGCATCTGAATAGCCATGATTTCTTGATGTGTTCTTGCTGCGAGCCAGCCAGCTGTCTTTGCCCGCGCAAAAGCGGGTCATGAGTGTCGTGAGGGCTGCCATGGACTTCGGCTTCTCTTGGCCGAGGTGTCGGGCGAGCCACTCATCATGGATGTTATGATTAAATGCCGCTAAGGCCTCGGCATCCGGACAGTCGACAATTTGGTTCTTTTTAGTTAGGAACCCAGTTCAGAATTTCCTGGCCGATTTCCCTGCCTGTTGGGTTATGTGGCTCAAGTCATCGGCATCCGGTGGTCGCACATAAGTGCCCTGGAAGTTGCCAAGGAATGCATCTTCCAAATTCTCCCAACTACCAATGGAGTTTGCTGGCAGGCTATTCAGCCAATGCCGAGCTGGTCCTTTGAGTTTTAGTGGGAGGTACTTGATGGCATGTAGATCGTCACCGAGGGCCATGTGGATGTGGAGGAGGAAGTCCTCGATCCACACTGCGGGGTCTGTTGTACCATCATATGACTCAATGTTCACGGGTTTAAATCCTTCTGGGAATTCGTGATCCATTACTTCATCAGTGAAGCATAGGGGGTGTGCGGCACCTCTGTGCCGGGCTATGTCACGACGCAGTTCATACGAGTCTTGTCTGCTGTATTCGGCCCGGCTGGATTTGGTTTTAGTGTATCCGGCGCGACGATCGTCGTCACGCGTTGGGGCGCGCCCCCTTGATCCGTAGATCGGTCTTGTATGTCCTGCTTTGTTTTCCAATACGCCTCGCAGGTCCTGCGTGTTGCCCCGGGCCTTGGTGTTTTTGTTTGACTGGCGACGGGGTGTGGGCTGGACTTCAGGCTGATATGCCGCTCTGTCTCGGCCACGAGGTGGCCGATCAGCCGCATCATACGCTGGTAATGTAGGTTTTAATGCTTCCTCCTCGAGTTTGGGTAGCAGCCTGCGCTTTGGGTAACTTTTTGTTGGGCGCTCGAGTTCGTATTCCTCGGCCGCCAGGACCTCAGTCCATCTATCTGCTAGCAGATCTTGGTCATCTTGAAGCTGTTGTTGCTTTTTCTTTAGGCTTTTTGCTGTGGCTATAAGCTGGCGCTTGAAGCGCTCCTGCTCGACGGGATCCTCAGGCACGATAAACTCTTCGTCGCCGAGGCTCACCTCGTCTTTGGAGAGAGGCATGTAATTGTCATCCTCTAATTCTCCGTCTGCTGCCTGTTCCTTAGGGGTAGCCTGCCTATCCTCCGGCTCAAAATCTGGCTGGAAGGGGTTGTCTTCGTCTTCGGCACTATCCGCAGCGTTATTGTCTCTTGTGCCAGTATCGCTGCTTTTGCTATGGCGGGGCTTAGAGCGGCGCCGCTGATGCGGGTGCTTGGGTTGCTTCTTGGAGGGATTATCCTCCGTTGCCTTATCGCCATCGCCTTCTTTGGGGGTGTCCACCATGTATATATCATATGATGAGGTGGCAGTCCAGCGCCCTGTGGGCGCTGGTTCCTGTTTGTCTCCTGCATCGTCGTCGATACCGTCAATGTCTTCGGAGCTGAAATCGAGCATGTCGGTTAAGTCGTCGACAGTGGCTATTAAGTGGGTGGTGGGTGGGGGACGAATTTCTTCATAGTCTGCTTCCCACTCATGCCGGACACAGTTCGGCCAAGGGCCTCCTGACAAGGAGAGAGACCTTAATGAATTTAGCACATCGCCCAAGGGCGAGTGCTGAAATATATCCGCGGAGGAAAACTCCATGATCGGTGCCCAATCAGATTCGATAGGCACGGACGCAGGCGGTTCGGAACCCGTGGCCGGGGACGAATTCAAGTGTCCGGCAGCACATGTCTCATAGGGGGTGAAGTCAGAATTCGTCTCTATCGCCGCTGAGTGCATGGCCTTCGGGGCGGGGTCTATCCACCCTTCCTCGGACGGCATGATCTGCTCCGGATTGAGGGCCGGAGTAGTCGCAGGTGTGATCTCCCGAACACTGTCCGACGGCAGAGCTAAGTCATGCTCGTCGTGACTGTGCGACGCACCTGACATAGGCTCGAATCCGTCGAAGATCAAGTCTCCGCGGATGTCGGTAGTATAGTTCAAGCTTCCAAACCTGACCTGATGGCCAGGGGCGTAGCTCTCGATCTGCTCCAGATGGCCAAGGGAGTTGGCCCGCAGTACAAAGCCGCCGAATACGAAGATCTGTCTGCGGAGAAAAATCTCACCCTGGATCGCATCATTGCCGATGATCGAAGGAGCCATCAAGCCTTATGGTGACGACACAGTGGAACTCTCAATGAAAGCGCCAATGTCGGTGTCAAAACCGGCAGATCTCGGGTAGGGGGTCCCGAACTGTGCATCTAAGGCGGATGGTAACAGGAGGCGGGGGACGCCACGTTTACCCAGGTTCGGTCCCTCTCGATGGAGGTCATACCCTACTTCCTGCTTGATTGATCTTGATGATATGAGTATTACAAGAGTTGATCTACCACGAGATCGTAGAGGCTAAGCCCTTGAAGCTAGCCTATGATTATGATCGTTGTTGTCCTATGGACTAAACCCTCCGGTTTATATAGACTTCGGAGGGGGCTAGGGTTACACTGAGTCGGTTACAAGGGAGGAGATATATAGATCCGTATTGCCAAGCTTGCCTTCCACGCCAAAGAGAGTCCCATCCGAACACGGGACGAAGTCTTCAATCTTGTATCTTCATAGTCCAACAGCCCGGCCAAAGTATATAGTCCGGCTGTCCGAGGACCCCCTAATCCAGGACTCCCTCAAAGCCTCAGCAGTTTCCTTCTTCGAGTGCTCTTGCTAAATGCACGGTCCGCCCCCGGGCAAGCCGGCTTCCGGGAGTCGGCCATGACCAGGCGGGCTCGTGTGAAAATTTTGAAGCGTCAAGGCGGGAACCAGGTGGCGTGCTTGCTAAGCTTCTAGGCTTGTCGCCCCAAGCTTCTCGCTCGATCCTTCTCGGTCTCCATGACGCACGAGAAGGGAGGGGACTGGGATGGCTCGCTCGTGAGCGACGACCATCTCTCCTTTCTCTGCGCCACACGGCGGTTGCCCGGCGAGGGTTTCATCAAGGTGCGCGTGCCGCCGAAGGAGGAGATCTCGCTGGTGCCGCTAGGAGACGAGCGGGTCGTCTTCTGCTCGCACTTCCTCTGCGGCTTCGGCCTACCGGCGAGCGGATTCTTCCGCTCCTTCATGGAATTTTACCATCTTCAGCTGCACCACTTGACGCCCAACACCATGACACTGTTGTCCGCCTTCGTCACGGCGTGCGAGGGCTACCTCGGCATCCTCCCCACCATCGAGTTGCGGGGAGCCTTCTTCTACACCAAACTGGGCACCTCTGCCAAGGAGAAGGCGGCCCAGTGTGGTGCCTTCGTCGCGGTGCGCCGGCCGTCACTGAAGAATGTCTTCCCCGCCATCAAGCTGTCACGGTCGGTGAAACTATGGAAGAAATCATATTTCTACGTGGAGAACGTCGACCTGGCAATCGACTTCATCAACTTGCCGCCCTACGAAGCCGGCCCTCCGGCTGAGCCTCGGGCCAACTGGGGCTACAAGCCGAAGCCCATATGGGCCGCCCCTGCCGCTGCCATCAACCGACTCCAGGTGCTGACGGAGGCGGAGGGCCTCGTGGCGTCCGACCTGCTGGTCGCTGTCGGTGTCAAAACCGGCGGATCTCGGGTAGGGGGTCCCGAACCGTGCGTCTAGGCGGATGGTAACAGGAGACAAGGGGCATGATGTTTTTACCCAGGTTCGGGCCCTCTCGATGGAGGTAATACCCTACTCCTGCTTGATTAATATTGATGATATGGGTAGTACAAGAGTAGATCTACCACGAGATCAGAGAGGCTAAACCCTAGAAGCTAGCCTATGGTATGATTGTTGTTAGTCCCACGGACTAGAACCCTCCGGTTTATATAGACACCGGATAGGGTTAGGGTTACAGAGTCGGTTACAATGGTAGGAGATCTACATATCCGTATCGCCAAGCTTGCCTTCCACGCCAAGGAAAGTCCCATCCGGACACGGGACGAAGTCTTCAATCTTGTATCTCCATAGTCCAGGAGTCCGGCCAACGGTGATAGTTCGGCTATCCGGACACCCCTAATCCAGGACTCCTCAAGAGCCCCGAACCAGGCTTCAATGACGACGAGTCCGGCGCGCATATTGTCTTCGGCATTGCAAGGCGGGTTCCTCCTCCGAATACTTCATAGAATATTCACAAGGATAGTGTCCGGCTCTGCAAAACAAGTTCCACATACTACCGTAGAGAGAATAACTTTTGCACAGATCTGCTGACGTATTCCGCGGCATGACATCACACCACAGCCAGGCCTTTATACGAATCGTTTTCTGTTCCACCTCAAAGACGTTTAGCGAGGCGGTTTCTTGGCACGTCTTATCAAAGCGGATATCGTGCCCCTTATTCGGGATTCCCATCAATACGGACGTGGGTAACCCATCCGCGCCATTGATTACGGCGCTTGGGAGATAAGCGAGTTTTACCGGTGGCGGGGACGCATAACCGTCCGTCCATATAAGGGGATAAGGATCCACCTTTTCAACTACGCCTTCTTCCTCCTTTGCTCATCCATTTCCGCGCACTCGAGCTCCAGCGCCCAAGTCCGCACATCTCACCTCAACCTTCTCCAACTATGTCCGGAGCGGGAGGCAGGTGGATGGCCTCCTCCGTCACGGAGGGGCACATCGAAAAGCTGTGGAAGGCCGGATACTTGTCCAGCAACATCGCGCACCGGCTACCCGACGAGGGGGCAGCTCATTCCAACCCCCAGGCCCCATGAGAGGGTGGTGTTTCTCACCCACTTCCTCCGCGGACTAGGTTTTCCACTTCACATTTGTCCGGGGGATCATGTTCTACTACGGCCTGGACTTCCACGATCTGGCCCCGAATTTCATCCTCAACATCTCGGCGTTCATCGTCGTGTGTGAGGCCTTCCACTGCATCCAGCCCCACTTCGGCTTATGGCTGAAGATCTTCAATGTCAAGCCGAAGGTAGTGGGCGGCCGCCATGCGGAGTGCGGAGGTGCCATGGTTGGCAAGATGGCCAAAGTCCTATGACTCGAGGGCTCCTTTGTGGAGACCATAAAGGGGTGGCGATCGGGGTGGTTCTACATCACCGAGCCGCGCGACTCTCAATGGGCGGCGACCCCCGAATTCCGATCTGGCCTCCCCACGCAGCTCACATCATGGAAAGAGACGGGCCTGACGTGGGGGGATTCGGACGAGCTGTCCGGACTCCAAACCTGCGTCCGAAACCTGGTGGACAAGAATCTCAGGCTTGTCAACGTAATCCAGGTGATGCTCATCCGCCGGATTCTCCCATGCCAACAACGGGCCTTCAAATTGTGGGAGTTCGATCCGGCACAGCACCCAACTCTGAAAAGGCTCTTCGACACTACGTACGAAGATGCCTGGAAGGTGTTGTTCAAGGGCGCCGAGGCTCCCACATCCGCTACCGAAGATCGCAGATTCAGCTCGCAGCGTCAAGCCAGCGAGGTAGGTTATTTTACCCTTTATGGGACTCTTGTTTTTCATAGATTGACTCTATGTGGGATCTAAAACTCCCTAACCTTTGACAGGACTTGCTGAAGACGTCCGGACAGATTAACTGTCCGGCCCCTTTGCCAGAAGACCCAGCGGACGCCCGATTGACGGGGCTGCTGGCTCCGGCACCTCACGTGGTGCCGGAGAAGAAGGCCAAGAAGAAGGCCACGGGAACTCGAAGGAGCTCCCGGCGCCAGGTGCTGTCGGACTCACCGCCCGACAACTCTGAGGCGGAATCCTCCTCTGAGGAAGAGGAGGAGGAAAAAGAAGCCTCTCCCAGTGAAGGGAGAGAAAAGGAAGGCCGCCTGCCCGGGAGGCGGAGGAATCAAGAAAGGAAGTACCCTTCCTCCGGACTTCTCCACCAACGCCAACAACGACGAGGAGGTGGCCACCAAGGCCAAGCCTGGCGAGATCGTAAGTGTCCGGACTCGGAATAGTTCATGACTTTTATTTGTCGCATAGTGTCTTCTAATGCGAATATGACCATGTAGCCCACCCAGGGCCAGCTTGCCGCTTCGCCGAAGCGGCTCCTGGGCTCGTCGGATGTGAATAGTACTTCACTTCTGACCGCCTCCTCTCCTCGTGTCGCCGACGACACCGTGGTGGAGTCCCAAGAGGGGCCCAGCCGGAGGAGGTTTTTCTGGAGGCGCTGCAAGGCGACCTCCGGACTCCGGCGCGAAGGGGCGAGACCGAGAGGGCTCTAAGTCTGCCTGTGCGGACTCCGTGCATCGAATCTTGATGGTTCGAAGTCCGACAGCGGCCCCTTCGTAAGAAGGGTAAGACTACGACGCCTGATGACCTCTGTCCATTCGAGGCACGGATACCTTCTTTGGGCGCATTAAGCGCCTCCATCGACGAGGAGCACCACACTGTTATGAGTGTGGTGATCCAAAGTTCATCCGCCAAGAGCGGGCTGACAAGCCTAATACCAGCCTTCTAACGGGCTTTGAGCTAAGTTTAGAATATGTAAAATATTACCGCATAGACGGTAGCCTCGATGCTTAGTTCGTGTTCGGAAAGAAAAGCCGGACTAAGGATCTAAAAAGATATCACGCAGGAGTCTAACATAAGTATGTCAATATCATGAAGCAGCTGTCTTTCTTGACCTCTGCCAGACCGCTCATGGAGGTCAATGCATTGAAGAAGAGCCTCGGCGGTCCGAGAACGAGCTCGGCCTTGCCAAGAAGCAGCTCGAGGACAGGGAAGGTAAGCAATACCTTATTAAAGAAATACCTTATAGAAAGGATTCGGTTGCAAAAATGACAGGAATAACGTGGGTATTGTAGGGGCCACGAGCGAGGTGGCGACCACGAAGGAAGCGGTGTCCGCGGCGAAATCAAAGCGGCATGGAGCGAACCGAGCGAGAGAAGCGAGAAGGAGGCGGGTGGCGGAGGTGCGGCAAGAGCTCCAGGCTCTTGTGGAAAAACACGAGAGTTTGGGCGTGACTCGAAGACTTCGAGTCCGAGCTCGCCTCGGCTCTTGAGAGTGCCAAAGCCGCTAAGGCCGAAGCCCAAAAAGCCCTCCAAGAAATTGAATCATTAAAGAAGACAGCGGCGGGTAAGGCATTCTTTGTGCAAAGCAAGCATGTGAAAGTGAATTGTCTATTACTTACCCGGATTCGAGCTCTCCGGGGAGCATTCGCAGATCTGCCCGTAGTGTGTACGATCTGCTGCGTTCTACCGCGCCAAGGAGGGGAGCTCGGCGGAAAAGGTGTTACGGTCTCGGTATCTCGAGGCCGAACGTCTGGTGCCCGAGCGACCAGCTGAAGCAGCTGGTCGAGCTCCACAAGGTCGCCGAACAGGCCATGAAGGGCCTCATAGTTCGATTGTGGCCATTGGAAGCCATGCAGGAGCTACTTCGGGCTAGTGTAGCGGCTGGTGGGCCTTTGTCCATGGATTGAAGTCATCAGCGCTCCCTCTGCATTGAAGGTGCCCGTCGGGCCCTTGCCGATGCTAAAGTGCCTGGGGCAAGCCGGATCGGAGAAGCTTGTGACGGATGGGCCACCGAAGGGCAAGGAGCATCGCAAGCCGAAATGTACTATGAGGCGTCTGAAGGGTGCCTGCCGTATAGCGGATGAGTGCTCCAAAGATGTAATTTTGAATAGACTCGCATTTGTTATCACGACGCTGAAAACTTGTTCATATCGCTAAGCAACGCTTGTTAATTTAAAATATTACCTTACATGCGGTCGTTTATCAAATTTGAGAGATGGCAAGTCGTTGGCTTGCCCCCATGCCACGAGTGCTGGGGTGTTCGGGATAAACTTGGCGTTCTTGTTCCCATTCTTGGGTCCGTCGAGGAGGCTCTCAACGCATAACGAACAAGGCAACCGGACTTATAGTGCTTGAACACTCTCCTTAGCCATAGAATTCTATAATTTTAAATTTGGTGAAGCCCCTAGTATTAGGAAGACCGAGTTGAGCGCTATCACGCCTTGGCGGACAATGCCGACTCCTCGCTCTAAGCGGCATAAGTCTTTAGGGACGAAAAAACCTCTCGAATAGCGACCGGCTCTCGCCCTATCATGACGGTCAGTTTTAGCTTTCTCCACTAAGGTGCTCAACCCAGCTCAACCGGGGCACAATCGCAGTGGTTCTCCTAGCGCTACCTTAGCCGACATAACGGAACGTAAGGTACCAAAACATGGGAGCCGAGAAAACCCAACTATTGACCCATGACATGATTCGGAGTCGATGCATATAATGCTATAAGTTCGGGGTGCCGCACTTGTGAAAGTGTTCGAACTTATCACACCATACTTTTGGGGTACTTAAGCCCCTGGTGTATTGGCCGTACCAAAGTGTCTGGGTGCAACATGTCATGAAATGAACATATATAGATAAAGAAAGGAGTGCAATAATAGGTAAAAGCTATGTATTGTTTATTCAAAAACTGCAATGGAAGCGAGCGATACAAATAGTGCGATAAGCAAGGGATGGGACTATTTAACATGTCCCCTCGAGGGTAAGCTGCGGGATGGTATGTCAAACAGGTATAATGATCGTAGTAGAGACCACGGACACTCGACGTAGCTACGCTTCCACAGCTATTGCATCGTGAGTTCAGTAATTCTAGTGCGGACGGGACTTACGGAAGCGGAGTCACGAAAGTAAGAAAAATAAGAAAAGAAAAGAATGACACAATCGGGAGCCGGTTGAGCCGCATTCAGGCGTGCGTGGTCGTTCCTTCCCTTATGCCCATGGTATCTCGGGCGTAGTTATGTACGCATAGTACTGGCTTCGCAGTTTCGCGAGGCTGGGGTTGGGGCGGATTACTCTACGCGTGCTCGGATCGTGCAGGAGGTCTTGTTGTAGGTTACTCGGCGGCGCTTGACAGCGGTGGCGGACGTTTAATAGCGGACTCGAGAATTGCTGTGAGGCTGCTTTGCACCTCCACCGCGAGGGCCGCCGTGTGCTCCTCCGTTCGGAGAGAGCGTTCGGTGTTTCCATTGACCGTGATTACTCCTCGAGGGCCTGGCATCTTGAACTTGAGGTATGCGTAGTGCGGCACCGCATTGAACTTTGCAAATGCGGTTCGTCCAAGCAGTGCATGATAGCCGATGCGAAATGGGACTATGTCGAAGATTAACTCTTCGCTTCGGAAGTTATCCGGGGATCCGAAGACCACTTCGAGTGTAACTGAGCCTGTACAATTGGCCTCTACACCTGGTATGGCGCCTTTAAAGGTCGTCTTTGTGGGTTTAATCCTTGAGGGGTCTATGCCCATTTTGCGCACTGTATCCTGATAAAGCAGGTTCAGGCTGCTACCGCCGTCCATCAGGACTCTAGTGAGGTGAAATCCGTCAATAACCAATGCGGCGAAACCGCCGTGACGGATGCTAGTGGGGTGGTCCCTTCGATCGAAGGTGATCGGGCAGGAAGACCATGGGTTGAACTTTGGGGCGACTGGCTCCATCGCGTATACGTCCCTTAGTGCGCTCTTCCGCTCCCTTTTGGGTATGTGGGTTGCGTATATCATGTTCACCGTCCGCACTTGTGTGGGAAAGCCCTTCTCGTCCTCTATTGTTCGCGGCGGGGCTCTTCCTCGTCATCGCTATGCAGCCCCTTGTCGTTGTTTCGGCACTTAGCTTGCCTGCTTGCTTGAACACCCAACAATCCCTGTTGGTGTGGTTGGCTGGTTTTGGGGTGCCATGTATCCGCGCTGAGCGATCAGTATTCGGTCCAAGTTGGGACGGGCCTGAGGTATTTCTTTTGAATGGCTTCTTCCGTGACGGGTTTAGAGCCTCTGAATCCGGCATTTACTGTCGTATCTTCAGCATTATCGCCGTTAATGCGGCGCTTGTTCTTGTTGCGACGCGACCTGCCATTGCTATGCTTGGTATCCGAACTACCAGTATTTTTGGTCAAGTTGTGACTACGAGCTAGCCAGCTGTCCTCTCCTGCGCAAAAGCGGGTCATGAGCGTTGTGAGGGCCGCCATGGATTTCGGCTTTTCCTGTCCTAGGTGCCGGGCCAGCCACTCGTCGCGGATGTTATGTTTGAAGGCCGCAAGGGCCTCTGCATCCGGACAGTCAACGATTTGGTTTTTCTTTGTTAGGAACCGTGTCGAATTGTCGGCGATTCTTACAGCTCTTGAATTATGTGGCTGAGGTCATCGGCGTCTGGTGGTCGCACATATGTGCCCTGGAAGTTATCAAGGAATGCGGCTTCGGGTCCTCCCAACAACCAATTGATTCTGGCGGCAAGCTGTTAAGCCAATGCCGAGCTGGTCCTTTAAGCTTGAGTGGGAGGTATTTGATGGCGTGTAGATCATCACCGCGGGCCATGTGGATATGGAGGATGTAGTCCTCGATCCAAACCACAGGATCTGTTGTACCATCGTATGATTCGATGTTTACGGATTTGAAGCCCTCAGGGATTTGATGATCCATTACTTCATCATGAAGCATAGTGGGTGTCTTGGCGCCTCTGTATTGAGCTATATCACGACACGGCTCAAATGAGCTTTGTCTCTTGTGTTTGGCCCGGCGAATTGCTTGTATCGGCGTGGCGGTTATAAATCACGTGTCGTAGGCATACGCGATCCGTAGATCGATCTTGTTTGCCTTGCCTTGTCCTCCAATATGTCTCTTGGAGTGCAGCGCGTTCCCGTGCCTTTGTACTTTTCGGCGACACCGTGAGTGCGGCTTGAATGGAGGTCTAGAGGCCTCTGCGCGCGACCACGGGGTGGCGGTCGGCCGCATCATCTTGCTGGTGATGTTGGTTTGGGTGCTGCTTCCTCTAATTGGGGTAGCAGCCTGTGTTTCAGGGTATCTCTTGGAAGGCGTTCCAGTTCATACTCTTGGCTGCAAGGACTTGATCCATCTGTCAACTAGCAAGTCTTGGTCAGCTCTAAGCTGCTGCTGCTTTTCTTGAGGCTGCTTGCGTGGCCATAAGCCTGCGTTTAAAACGCTCTTGTTAAGATGGGGTCCAGGCACGACAATTACGTCGTCGTTGAGGCTTGCCTCGTCTTCGGAGGGGGCGCATAATTATCGTCCTCTACCTCTCTTTCTGCATGGCGCGTAAATGCGAACTTGCTTCTCCCCTCCTCCTGCTTTGAGTCCTGCTGGAGGGGTGCGTCTTCGCACAGCATGGGGTATTATTGTCTCCGTGCGGAATCGCCGTTTTCTTGTGGCAGGATTTAGAGCGCGCCGCCGGCGTCGGCGGCTTGGGTCGTTCTTGGAGGGTCATCCTCCGCCCTTCCATCGCCATTCCATCTTTTGGGATGTCCACCATGTATATGTCATATGCGGTGGCCTTCCGATGCCTGTAGGCGCTGGTTCTTGGTCGTCTCCGGCATCGTCGTCCATACCGTCGATGTCTTGGTCGAAGTCGAGCATGTCGGTTAAATCATCGGCAGTGGCTACAAAGTGGGTGGTGGGTGGGCGTTGAATTTCTTCGTCGTCCGCATCTCAACCTTCTGACCGTAATCCGGCGAGGCTCTCTGAAAAAGAGAGACTTTAGTGAATTCAGAATGTCGCCAAAGGCGAGTGCTGAAAGATGTCATGGCGATGAACTCCATGACGGCCAATCGAATTCGATTGGCGGTAGCGGAGGTTGAGTCCGGCACCTTGGAGTCACGGTCTTCGCAAAGGGCAGAGATGGAGTTGGCTCAATCGCCGTTGAGATCGTAGCCCCGAGGCGGTGTCCAACCACTCGTCCTCGTCCAGAGTCGGCTCCGAGCTAAGGGTCGGAGCGGACGCCGGTGCGGCCTCCAGGGCCCTGTTCGGGCAGAGCTAGATCGTGCCCATCGAAACAGTGTGGCGCTTGGCTGTGGTTCGAATCCTTCGAAGATCAAATCTCCGCGGACATCGGCCGTATAGTTCAGGCTTCCAAATCTGACCTGATGGCCAGGGGCGTAGCTTTCGATCTGCTCCAGATGGCCTAGCGAATTGGCCCGCATTGCAAAGCCGCCGAATACGAAGATCTGTCTGGGGAGAAAAGTCTCACCCCGGACTTCGTCGTTACTGATGATTGAAGGAGCCATCGGGCCTATAGGTGGCGACACAGAGGAACTCTCAATGAAAGCACCAATGTCGGTGTCAAAACCGGCGGATCTCGGTAGGGGTCCCGGCGTGCGTCTAGGCGGATGGTAACAAGAGACAAGGGCACGATGTTTTTACCAAGGTTCGGGCCCTCTCGATGGAGGTAATACCCTACTCCTGCTTGATTAATATTGATGATATGGGTAGTACAAGAGTAGATCTACCACGAGATCGAGAGGCTAAACCCTAGAAGCTAGCCTATGGTATGATTGTTGTTAGATCCTACGGACTAAAACCCTCCGGTTTATATAGACACGGATAGGGTTAGGGTTACAGTCGGTTACAATGGTAGGAGATCTACATATCCGTATCGCCAAGCTTGCCTTCACGCCAAGGAAAGTCCCATCCGGACACGGGGCCGAAGTCTTCAATCTTGTATCTTCATAGTCTAGGAGTCCGCCAACGGTGATAGTTCGGCTATCCGGACACCCCCTAATCCAGGACTCCCTCAGTCGCCTTCATCGATCGCTGGGTTTTCCGCTCCAAGGCCGGCCTCATCTGATCTGTCGGATGGCGAGCACGCGACCAGGCGGATTTGCCTGAGGACATGCCGAATTGCCGAGGTGGCCCGGATGGTGAATGAGATCGCCGACCTCAAGCTGTAGGACGGGTCATGGCGGTTTGGCAAGTGGCCATACTCCCGTGCCAACCCGCCGCCTGCTGTAAGTTCTTCAACTCTTTCTTCTTAGTACTTGTCTTGGTCTTGCTCTTGGTCTTGAACTGTCGGTGTATTGAGCGTAGATCTATATGTCTATGGCGACGGCTGCCGTCGTAGAGCCGGGTGGAGACTACCAGCCGGACCGGGAGGTGAGCGACGTGGACGACCCCGACTTGGGGGCGGCCGCCCTCGAGGAAGACACCGTAGGCGGCGGTGACAGAGCAGGCGGCTCCGAAGAAGGAGGCAACATCGAGACTTGGCCCGATGATGATGATGAGGAAGACTAGCCGTGTCTGGCAGGCGTAGGCGGAAGAAAAGCGGGACATGAGGCCCTCCACGAGCCGACCACTCGGCGACGCAGCGTAAGCGTCAAACAAGCGTCGTCTTGTTTGGTAGCGCGCCGAAGAAGGCCAAAAACCCGACCGCTGCGACCAGGCGAAAGGAGGCCGCTGCGAAGGCGGCCAAATTTCAGAAGCTCCCGAAGGCGCCTCCCATGGTGTCGGCATAAGTATCTTTTCTTGTGCTTTTTCTTTCTTGTTGATTCTGTCTAAGCTTCCTTGCTTTATTTTTCTTGACTTTGGGCCCCGCTCTCTCATGAGAAGTCGGCTGCCGCCTCCGTCATTGGGTCGGCGGAGACTCCACCACCACCCGGCGAATCGATCCGGCCGCCGACCTTTAGGAAGCGCGAGGCTGGCTCTGTGAGGCGTCTGCGAGACCGAAGCCGCTGCTTGGAAAGCGGAGGCTGACAAAGTAGCGGAAGCCTCCGCGCTGAAGAAGCTAGTGGAGGGTGAGGCTAATGCCACAGCGAAGAAGCGGCTTGAGGAAGCCTGGCGTCGCCAGGAGCCGCTAATCGTCATTCCCCTGAATTCTGCGCCGCCACCACCAGAGTTCGCAGCGTCGATCGGGGGGGCCGGCGACGAGAACCCGATCATGGAGAGGGAAGGCGGCGATGTCATCATGCCGGGCGTGGTCGTGCCCCCGCTGCCGCCATATGAAGGGGCGCAAGACAAGAAGCCAGCTGCCCTGCCGGCGTCACCAGCCGGAAACGAGATGGTGATAGGACCGACTCCTGAGGCCCTCACACCAACGCGCCTTCGTCTTGCTAAGGCGGCCTCAGCGCCACGACCACTTGAAGCGGCGCCATGACTCATCCCATGGGGATGCCGGCGACGATGCCGCACCAGCCGGCTGGAGTGCGAGGCGGGAGACGAGCCTTAAAGCGGTCCCTTGACATCGAGCCAAACTCCGAGCTGAGGATGACGCTCTCAAGCAGTGCAACAAGGCGTTCCTGGATTCGCGAGTGGCCATCCGGGCATGTTTCTAACTTCTCCGTCTCTGATTCTTGTACTTCTCTGTGGGGGCGGCGCGGCCTACCCACAAGAATGTAACCCGAGTTTGGGCGAGTCTTTGGCGGTGACCGAAACTTTCTTTCTGAGCTCCAGTGCTAACTTTGTCTGATATCCCCGTTGTAGGATTATCACAACCTTCGTGCGGCCTCCTTCAATTCCAATGTCCGGGAGCTGGACCAACGGACCGCCAAGTTGTCGGAAAGCCGGAGTAAGTCTTCGTTTTCTTTCTCTGTGAAGGTATTTGGCGCTGTGATCTTCTGATCCCGAGATTCGGGTTGATTTACGGCGGTCGGGCGGATCTCGGCAACTTCGCCGTCCTTGTTGGTTGTTGACGTATTTTTCTTTCTCTACTTTTGTAGAGGCCAACACCATCCTGCAGCAGCAGCTGGGCGAAGCCAACACGCGTTAGCGTGCCAAAGGAAGCGAGTGCAGCAAGCTGGTCGAGGCGTGACCAGGCTGGCCCGCTTATCTGGCGGAGCTTCTCGGGAAGGCCAGAAGGAGGCGGAGGTGAAAAGTCCAATCTCTCGCCGGAGTTCGAGACGAGCAGCTACTGCTGGGCGAAAGGAGGCAGCTGGCTGACTGCCGACTTGGTGATATTGAAGACATGGTTGATGTAGCTTCTTCTACTTTTCTTTCTTTGAGGCGGCTGTGGCCGAGCGGCTTCTAGCCCGACTTACGCCTTACTTGCTTTACTGCTCATGCAGACTTCTTCCCTGGCCACTCTGGCGCGTAACAGGGCTATTGAGGCTTATCGTGAGAGCGGAGGGAGGAAGGTCACAGATCGCTGCCGATGCCCCGAATCTTAACGAGCAGCTTCTCAGCATCCAGGCCCGCCTTCGGCTGGCTCATCGGCTGCTGCATCGTCTTCAGCGTGTCGGGGCCTAAGCGATCTCCGCCCTCGGCCGAAATGCGGCCTTGGCGCTCCAGTCGGCCCCATTTGGAGAGTGTGACCCGGCGTCTTGAGGCTTAGAAGGTTCCTCGGCCGGGCTGGAGCACCGCCGGGCCTTGGAGTTAAATCAGGCGTGGTACCTTTGGGCTTAATCTACCCCAGTTCACCACGTTTCGACAGGAGGCCCAAGAGGAGCTGGTGGCGGTGGAGTGTGATCTTGTCAAACGGGCGGCGGCAATCGCGAGTACACCAACACTAGCATCTTCATCCCGGCCGGCGAGAATGGTGCGAGGCATGCACGGATTGGTTTAGGCTGAACCGGAGGGGCGGCGAGGACTCGGCGAGGTGATCGACTCTAGCGGCGAGGAGAAGGCATGGAGGGCGAGGAAGCGGAGAAGATCGCCCAGTCGGGCCGAGCAGCTAGCCTCAGCTTGACCACGCCTCGAGGAACGAGCCACGCTCGAGTGCGCCGACTGCTGCTAGAGGCGACCAAGCGGAGACTGACCAGTTGTCCACTCCACCAACCGGCACCACCGACTCCACCACCCAGCCGGACCCCTCTGCTGCTCCCTAGGCCGCCGACTTTATTTTTCCTGCTTTATCAGTCTCGACAAACTTTGTTAAATTTGCACAATTCCACCCGCGGGGTGTATTTCAAACTGTATTGAATGCTAGCCAATGAGCCTTTGACATGTAAATATTTTTCCGCACAATCTGTGCTTTCGCCGAGTTCTGACTTTCCTTGCTTTTTGCTCCTTGGCTTTTTTCCTTTGCCACCCTTTCTTAGCTGCCATCTTGCCAGCCAGACAGCCGCTCTGCGGACTGTGGCTGGGTCAAGTACTTAGCTACTTTGGGTGGGCAATACTTAGCCGACTAGAGGGCAAGTACTTTGCCGCCCTTTCTAAGTTAAGTAGAAGTCGGCCGGCGGCTGTAGCAACGGTCGATGGTGATGGCTTGGCTTGATCTATGTACGTGCTTTGGGTCCTTAGCCATTTTTCATGTGGGCACCCTTTTCTGCCTTTAACCCCTGCCTACCGGACAGTAGCTCTGCAAGCTGCGGCATTGGCAAGAGAAGGTTTAAGTGCCAACACACTACTTGTCCGGCTGCAGGAAGCACTACATAGTACAAGGCGGCGAGCCCCGGGACCGACTGGTCGAACCCGGTGCCAGGCGGAATAATGAAATAACACATTCATAGGCATAATACTTATCATATAGATAAACAAGGGTAGTCCCCGAGCTCTTCTCGGGGGACCCGGAGTCTTCATACTTAATACAAAAGGTAGCGTGGTACATACTGCATCAACTATAAAATCTTCGAAGGATATTTGCATTCCATGGCCGCTCTGTCTCCTTGCCAGAGTCGTCTCTTTTGCATGCTCTAGGCTTCTGAGCATTGATCAAGTAGTAGGAGTCGTTGCCCAGAACTTTGCTGATGATGAAGGGGCCTTCCCAAGGTCTGCGGAAGCTTGTCTTTGGCTGGCTGTTATTTGGATCAGTAGGAGCCTGAGTCTCCCTCTTGGAAAGATCTTGGCTTGACCTTCTAGTTGTAGTATCGGCATAGACTCTGCTGGTAGATGGTGGACCGGCTGAGTGCAAACAGTCGGCCCTCTTCCAGTAGATCGACATCGTATTTTCGTGCTTCTTTTGCCTCCTCTTGATTGCACATGGTGACTCAGGGGAATCGAATTCTATGTCCTGGGGATGACAACCGGCACCATAGGCGAGGAAGAAGAGCGTGAAACGGTTGACTTGTTGGAGTTACGCACAAGCTCCACAGGAATGACACGCTTGACTCATCGAGCGACAGCGACGAGCAGCTCGAAGGATTCGACCAGGTAGGGGGCTTGATCGCGAGGACAAAATGAGGCCGTTGCTTACTCCATGGCTGTTTACTGCGGATGGGCAAAGGATGCTAAGTCTAGTCGGATGCCACGTTCGCGCGAAAGCGAGCCAAAGCGCCTTTGGCAAAGTTGTGCGTTGGTTAGCCGGTGATGATGCTGTGTGGTTTCCATGCCGAATGGTGATGTCGATGATGAAAAGCACGATGGTCGGACCATTCAACTTCTTTATTGGCTTTGCTTCTATCCACTTGGTGAATTTGTCCATAGTGACAAGCAAATGAGTCATGCCGCCGCATGCTGTCTTGAATGGTCCCACCATGTCCAGCCCCCAGACGGCAAAGGGCCAGGCAATGGGGATGGTCTTGAGTGCAGAAGCCGGCACTTCTAGGGCGGAACTTCTGGCACCCTTTACACTTCTGGACCAAGTCTTTGGCATCTTCTAGGGCAGTCGACCAGAAAAAACCATGACGAAAAGCTTTGGCAACAAGTGATCTTGAAGCTGCGTGGTGACCACACTCGCCTTGTTGGATATCTTTGAGGATTGCTTGGCCCTTCTCCGGCTCAATGCAGCTATGGTACACACCAGTGATACTACGCCTCACAAGTTCTCTGTTGACAATGGTGTATGTTGCTGCCCAATGTTGCACTTGTCGGGCCGAGATCTCATCAGTCGGCAGCTCTTTGTTCACCAGAAAGTTGAGGATAATTTGAGCCCATAAAAGGTCTTGCTATTTCTTGAATGCTAGGGTTGCTACTTGCACGAGGCGGTTGGGCTAGGAGGCAGCGGGTTGGAGTCGCTGCCGCTTGCTAAGTCGATGAATCCAGGACATTGCTGCAGTCCCGAGAGCAGGTTCTGTCCCGGGCCGGTTACACAAGTCCCCGGGCAGGTTCTAAAGTCCCCGGGCGGAGTGCGATGCTGCAGATCCCGAACGCCTGCCGAAGTCTCAGCGCCCGGCTCTTTGAGGTCCTCAAGTCGAATCTAAGCGCCGGGAGGAGCGGCATGAAGATGGAGTCTCGATACGGCGGCGGCAGCCGAGCGGTTTGAGGCGTTGCGAGGCGACACCGGCTGGTATTGCCTCTTTGGGTGGAGCCAATTAGTGCCAAAACATCTGCTTGCTCATTGTCATTTCTTGGCACATGGAGGAACTCGCACCCTTGAAGTATCCAGCGAGTTCTGGGACGAGGTCGGTAGCTTGCCATATTTGCATCCTTAGCGTCGATCGCTTTGATGGCTATTTGGACCACAAGTCAGAATCACCATAGCACGAGGATCGATGAATGCAGAGTTCATTGGCAATGGGAGCCGATGTATGGTGCCCGTATTCAGCTACGTTGTTGGAGGCGGCAAAGTGAATTTGTAGCACATATCTGAGCTTGTCACCTTTGGGAGAGGTGAGGACGATGCCGGCTCCCAAACCAGTCTGCATCTTGGAACCATCGAAGTGCATTCGCCAATGGGTGGAGTCCGCACTGGGGGCAGGTACTGGGTCTCGGCCCAGTCGATGAGGAAGTCGGCCAGCGCTTGTGACTTGATGGCGGTGCGAGGCTGGTAGAAGATGGTGTAGGGGGCCAAATCTATGGACCATTTGTCCACTTGGCTCGAAGCATCTCGGCTTCCAATGATCTCGGCAAGCAGAGCAAGCCTGAACCTTGTGATGGTGGGTGTTCTTGAAAGTATGGCTTGACTTCTTAAGCGGCAAAATGCGCGCCATGTAGCACATCTTTTGATAGTGGGGGTAGATTCTGCGGGCCAGCGGACAACACTTCACTCAAGAATACCTGCTGGCCTCTAGGCGGTAGTGTTTGCCTTCTTCTTTGCGTTCCACAACTATAATTGTGCTGACCACCCGGTAGGTGGTGGCGATGTGAAAAACATGGGCTTCTTAGCGGTCGAACCGCCCGAGCTGGTGGAGTGGTCAACATCTTCTTGAAATGGAGAAAAGCCCGTCCGCCTTGTCATTCCACTCAAAAAAGTGGTATTCTTCATGAGCTAAATGCAGGGAAGAGCCTTCTGCTTGACCGGTGATGGAGCGGCTGATGGATGCCAAGCAGCGGTGAATTTTATGCGTCCGGTGGTCGGTGGGCACTTCCATCCTCTCGATGGCCTTGATCTTCACAGGGTTGCACTCTATGCCATACTGTGAGACAAAAGCCAAGAAAGGTGGCTGGTGGTACTCCAAAGATGCATTTCTCGGGTTGAGCTTGATTTGAAATCGGCGTATGAGGATTTTCAAAGGTTTCCTTGAGGTCTTCTAGCGAGTGTGCCGCTTCTAAAGTCTTCACCACAGCGTCGTCCACATAGACATGAGGCGTTTACGCCGAGTTGCTTGAGGAGCATACGCATGTATTATTTGTAATGGCGCCGACATTCCTCAAGCCGAGCGTCATGGTCGAATTGTGAGAAGGCTCGAGCGAGCGTGATGAAAGGTCTTGACTGTCGGCGGGTTTAGCTTGATCATGATACGGTATGCAGCAAAAAACTCAGCCTTCGTGTCCGGCTGTGGACTCTATCACTTGATCTATTCTTGGCAAAGCAAAAGGGATCTTTAGGGCAAGCTTTGTTGAAAGCTGGTATAATTGATGCATATCATACTTTGCTTATTCATACTTAACAGAATGGGTTGGCTAACCATTAGGGAAGAACACTTCCATGATGAAGTCGGCTAGCTGCGGCGATATCTCTTCTCCAACAACTCTTCTCTTCTCTTGACGAGCGGCACAAAAGGGATGCTGAAACGGCAACATCCACGTCGCTGTGTAAGCTTGCTTTCGGTGAAATCCGTGGAACAGCCGACATGCACTTGGGAGACCATGCAAAGATTTCTGATTCTCACGGAGGAAATCGGCTACTTCTTCCTATTCTTGTCAAGTTTGCACCTATGGCGATTGTGCCTCTCGAGTGCTCGGGTCAGGTATCTTCTTTGTTTCCTTTGCCCGGCAGGCAGGCCCTCGACTTCCGACTCCTTGGGGTTTGGTGACATTTCCGGTTGCTTGCCTGCCGCCATACAATCCGGTCAAGGCCGCTTCTCTACTGCAATCACGAGGGACTCGGCTGGCAGCTGTTATGCTGCCGCGGTAGGGCGACTTCTTAGCAGTCCCGACTATGGTTAGGATTCCCTTGGTTCTTGGCATCTTCATCTTGGAGGTAGCATAGTGGGGACTGCCATGAACTTGGCAGGAAGGCCGACCAAGTAGCGCCTTGTCGGGGCTCTCAAGGTCCACTACCTCAAACCAGACCGGCTCTCGGCGGAAGTGATCTTTGTCTCGAAGAGACATCTATACATATCTTGCCGATTGGTGAAGGAAAGGCCAGGAACTATGCCATGGAATCAGATCCGGGAAATTTGAAGTGGCCTCTACTTGATTCCCAACTTCTCCATAGTGTCGGTATAGGATGTTGATGCCTGCGCCATCTATTAGGACTCGGGAGGCGAGCAGCCCGCCTTCTGTTGCTGAAGGTGGCATCTAAGACCAAAACATAGGAACGAGGAGAGGCATCAACTCCGGTGGTGGCTCTGCTCCAAGCGATGGTTTCTCCAGACCAATGCATGAACTTCGGGGTCTCTGATGCTCGCATGCTCTTCTGTTGTCGTTGCCGTCTGCTGTATGCTTATCTTTGTACGCTGGTAGACCGACATAGGATCCATGCTCTTCGGGATACTCATCTTGTATGGCGCCGGTGGCGAACCACGGCTCTTTGGGGAGGAGGGAGGCGGGCAGCGGCCGGAGGCGAGTCCGTCACCCTTGGCAATTCTGGTGAGCCAATGGCATTTCAGTGGTGTGGTTGGGCGGCTTTGCACTGTGAAACTTGCGGGGTGCATCAAGAGTCTGCTCTAACAAGTTGAAGCGACCAGTTGGGCTTGCCGTCCTTCGGCAGCAGGTAGAGCTGCCCTTGGCATTGGTCTTATTTGTCTCCATCTTGGCTTGTGGGCGCCCGTCGTGGCCCCGTAGCGCTGTTGTCATTACATGGCTGACACGTTGGAGTGTCGCCAGTAGTCGAGGAGCTTGAGGAGCCACTTTGCGAGATCGTCGACTTGGATCTCCGCCTTCGGAGTCGGCGTGGCGTACTTATGCTATATGACTTCTTTTCGTCGAGGTTGCGGCTCGTCGCGAGAAGCTTATTAGCAAGGAGGTGCCTTCTCGGCATCTGGCGATGAAATACTCGATGGCATGTACCTGTACTGCGCCTTCACAAGAGTTGCGCCTTCGGCCAGGCGTGAGGTAATCGCGAATCGGTCGTTGGAGCCTTGGGCGCTGGGGAAGCTGGTGAGGCTTGGGTGATGCTTATGCGTCTTTGGTGAAGTTGCGGATGAAGCGATGAAATCAATTGTTGATGCTGCGGGGCTGAGCTTTATTCAGCCATGCACGCTATATACCTAGAGCATGGCGGGGCGAACTTCTGACAACATGCTTGTAGTTAAGCTATCTTGGCGGCGTGGGGAGTAGTCCTGGCCAGTCTTCCAGCTTCCGCGAACCCGGTGTACTTGGGCGTATATTTTGGGGCGTGAACCCTTTGGGAAAGGGCTCATCACGAATCACGAGGGCACGCAGGCGGGCCTGTCGGATTCGGGTTCTGGCGGACCCTTGAGGTTCGAACATTGGGGTCTGTGAAGTCTTTCCCTACCAGCTCCGCAGCGTCGATGGTTTGCAAAGGGATCTAAACTAGGACGATGAACAACACAGAGACACAAGGGTTTATATTGGTTAAGACCCCTTGTGGCGGTGTAATACCTTACTCGGTGTGTGGTGTGGTGGATTGCCTCGGTGATGATGAATAGTACAAAGGAAGAACATCCTCGCGGTTGTTCTTGAGCTAGTCACGATGAACTGCTTAGGTGAGTTCAGTCGCCTCTCTCTATCACGTGATCTCGATCCTCCTCCTTCTCTTGTGGTGGCTAGTCCTATTGGCCCTGGGCCTCTTCCCAAAAGATGGCGGAAGGGCGCCAACAATTAGCCATTACGAAGGGAACATCTAGTACCTTATCTGACTAAAGTTGGTCTTGGCTGCCAAAGGCTCGGCCCGGCGCCGTCCTGGGCTCCTGATGACCTCCTTCCTGCCGCTCTGTGATGCAGGTCTTGTTGCAGGCCGGTAACCTTTGCTGATACCTTGGCTGCTTTCCTCCTTTGCACCAAAGGAAGCGGGAACCTTCTTGCGGGCTGGCGCCCACTTTGGCGCCCCTGGTCTCCTCGTCATGGCTTGCGTCACGGGGCACCCTCTTGAGGTACCCTGCCTTGATCTCTCCGCCTCCTCGTGAGTACACTGCGAGGCTGCTCTGAGGAAGGTTCATGTCGTCGCCTCATGAGCTTGGACCCTCGTGAGGTCTTGAGCTTGAGTGATGAAGCTGGGCAGCTGGGCCCCACTTGAGCCATCTTTGCGGGCGCGGCGAGCAAGTCTGGGACCCCGTTCCCGAGAACACGTGATAGCCGAAAGCGGCGCCGGACGGCTTAGAAGAGAAGCGAAGGGCAAGTGCAAGCGCCCGGAGCCCCAACAGCCAGCGGCCTTGAAGTGCCAGCGTGGCGATTGATTGGTCGTGGCGTCTCGCTCCCCATGATGCCTCGGCAACCGTCGCCGACAAAAGGAGGCCTAGAGCAGACTTGGTGCTTGTTCTTGCTCGCCTTGCTCCGAGATCCCCTTTCTCGCCCTTCTCCTCCTTGAAATCCTCGAGATCTACCTCAATCCTTCCCATCTGCGCAAGCCATGGCGCCTCGCAAGACCCGGTGAGCACAGTACCTCCCAGCTCTGGATCCTCCGACGTGTTAAACCGAAGAATCGCCCTTGTCTTGTTGGAGGATGGTGGCGCTTGGCAACAAGGGCGGTGCTCCAGCCGCTCAATCAGCACGAAGGCGGGAAACTTCTACCCGTTCTTCGTGAGTGCCATTATTGCGGTCTGGTCCCTCCTTTTCCAAGTTCTTGCTATTCTCCGCCAATACAAATTGCAAGCTCTGCATCTCCACCCCAACTCTGTTTCTTCTCTGGCGATTTTATACCTACTATTGTGAAGCTCACGTTGGGATAAAACCCTCGGTGGCTTTCTGCATTACTTTCCCTCGGGTCTCCGCCCTATGACTGCGTCTTGTGATCTTTGTCGCATACTCCAGCTCAACTCCGTCTCAAGCAGAAGGGATCGAAGGCTTGAGCAAGTGGGTCATGGTGGGTGTGGCGCATTCACCCAGTGGCGCTGCCGTCAGGGCAGCCTTGACCGTTGATGCATGATCTCGCCTTGAGCTCGTCGACTCTCGTCGAATTATCTATGTGAAGAGGATAAACCTTGGACTGAGCCACGCATAGCAGGGTAGAAAGCTGACGAGGGCACGCTCGAGAGGGAGTTCTGGAACAGGGTGGCTCGCTCAAGAACATCGCTCCGCTGTGGAAAACTTAGCGAGTGGCGGCGACCCGCTGACCTCGAGGCCCTCTCGGCGAAGATCTGGCGCAGCTCTCCATTCCTTAGTCGGGGAGGCGTGCGGGGCGGGCGCTCCCTCCCCTGTTCCTTCGTGGCCCAGGAGCAAGTGGTGAGCCATGCCCACCTTCAGCGGTGAGGCTGGTGCCCTTGAGGCTCGAGATCTGGCGATGTTGGCGGCGGTGAGCGTTTCCTGCAGCAACTCCAGGGTGGGAGGAAGAAGAGGAGGTGGAAAGAGTTCCACTTGGCGACTTCCTTTCCTCGGCGCAGGTCCCGCCCTTCGTTCCATCTTGGACGGCAATGGCCGGAACCAGGCGGAGGTGGATTGTCCCTGGTCGAGGAAGGGCAGGTGGGGCTGGTTCTCCCGGATCGTTCGACTCGGGCGGTCTGAGGCTAGCTCCGGTCTTCCAGGCGCCTCCTTCCCAGGCCTCCCAAAGGCCGACCCTATGAGCTTTTAGGCTTTAAGTTTGGCGGAGGCTGCTTGAGCCGCGGATGGCGACCGATGAAGTGTTGATCCGTGTTTGGTTTCTTTTGCCGAGGCTTGGCGTCATATTCTCTTGACCAGGGTTGGCTCCTGCAAAAAGGCGAAGGGGCTTCTGGCCCTGCAGGCGGGTTACTGCTGGGGCAGCGGCTCCGCCTGAGGGAGGAACAGCCAGCTGCGCCTCTCTGCCCGGTCATCCTCGCGAGCCAGCGAGGCACTCTGGTGATGGTCAGCCCGTGGCCCGACTCTGGAGAGTGCCTGCGCTTGACATTGTCGCTGAGGTGCCCAAGGCCGGGGCTCCTCCTTCCCAAGCCGTGATCACGCTGCCGTCTTCTGCTCGTGGCTCCGGTCCATTCGATCCTCGGCGTCTGGACCAAGCTGCCCGGTGGTGGCTGGGAGGATCTCTGGAATGCTGATCCCCATCTTGTGGCAGGCGCTGGGCCGGCTTTGGCTGGGCCGCTCTCCCCCCTCCGTCCGTGGCGCTGAAACCGCGTCGGCCTCGATGGGGAGAAACAAAGCGTGCGGGCCGGGAGGCGCTCGAGATGCTGCCGAGGCGGCCGCCGTGGGCGCCGGGACCGCTGCAAAGCGGCGGAGGTTGAGCTACAAACTGTCTGACAGGCTTCGGGAAGGTCCCGACCGCCGGAAGAAGGAGAATGAGAACTCGGGAAGCGCCGTCGAGGGGCGAGATCCCGAGCTTGATGGCTGTCGTGGCGGTTGGAGGCGCTGGAGCAATTCTTTGAAAGCGGAGAGGATCGAGCTGAAGCAGGGAAAGCAAAGATCTGGTGAGGATGGAGTGGCCTTCGCCGAGTTGGAGGAAAGCCTGCGCGCGTTGAAGATGCTCTCTGAGGGTGCTGGAGAAGCCGTTGGCTGGTGCGAAGGGCGACCCGCCGATGCTTCCTTTCTTGGTCCGAGCACTTGAAGATGTCACGGACTGCCTTAGCCCACCGGCGAGCCGGCGCATCTGTCTTCTCTGGCTGGCGTCCTCCACCAAATCTACCCGACCACGGCGTCGACCTTGATAGCTCTTTGGAGCTGTGGCGGCGACCTTGCCGCCGCTGCTGCTGAAACCGTGAAAGCGAGCCGAGCCTTCTTTGAAGTTCGCGCCTTGACACCTTGCAGGCGTGGTGCCGCCAGCTCCGCAGCCTCGGGAGGTGGGGGTGCCACGGAGAGTGATCGCCGCGGCTTCCGCTCTGTTTAATTCCTGCAACATGCACCATGCCTCGTGGAGGCGTTTAAACTTTGTGTTTGGCGTTGTGAAACAACTTATGGCTTGTAATATTTGCTTTGAATTCGCATTCTACCCTCCCACTTGGGTGTGTTCTATGTTGGCGGGGCCCGACCCAGCATACCTCAGCCACTGTTAGCCCGGCCAGGAGACGGGGCCGGGACCAGGAGAGTGAGGGGCTCGTGGCAAGTTAGGCTCTGATCGCGATTCTCGAAGTCCCCTTGTGTGAACAACAAGTAGGGATAGGAGGCATAAGTTGGATTGGTGGTTCTACATCGGCGGGGCCGACCCAGCATACCTCAACCGCCCGTTAGCCCGACCGGGGACCAAGAGCCAGGACTAAGGAGAGAGGCTCGTGACCATTAGGCTCACGAGTCACGATGCTTGAGGTCCCCCCAGCGTTCAAGCAATTTTAATACCTTAGCTCCGCTCGGGGGTATGCGACAACAGGTCGAGGACTGGCTGGAGTGGCGTCTCGTTCGGGCATGGACAGGCGCCCAGCCCCATGTCCATCCCCTCACCACGGCACTCAGGGAGGCGTTGCGATGGCGCCCGAGACTGAGCTGGGCTCCTGAGGTTGTCTGATTGTGAGCCGCCCTCGATTTTTATCACTGGAGACATAGCGCTTCCCGTGTAATGTCTGGCATAGCCGCTCCTGTGGTGTCGTCAGCCAGCCGCAGACATGGTGCTTCCAGCGGTTCGTGGGAGGGCTCCCCTCCGGGAGGAAGCGAGGGCTTATACAGCCCATACGACCGCGTGGCTGTGCACGGTAGGGCTAGGAAGGTGTATCTGGCACCGTGAGCCAGTAGCGGGACTCCGAGCCCTACCTCGAAGGCGGGTTGCGCTGGCTCAGGGCCTTTATCAATGGTGTGTTCCTGCAGGGTTAGAATGCAAATGCTCGTCCTCGGTCGGCCCTCGAGCAAGCTCAGCCGCCGCTGGTATGAGAGTTGCGATGCGTGGGTCCAAAGGCTAGGGGTGAGGGCTAGAGGCGATGAGCCCATGAGTCGCGATGCTCGGTACCCCCCTTTTAATGTGCAAGCGGATCGCGGGAGAGGAGGAGAGAAGGCTCGTGAGGCGCCGGCGGTAATCTGGAGCAGGTCCTGTGTACCAATCACGAGGAGAAACAAGGTTAAATCGTTCGCTTGCCCGATAACCATTGGTGGCTCAGGAGTGATCGATAAGCGAGGCTTGGTGAGGTGGCGCCTTGCGGGGTTGCAGCCGGAGCTCAACCACTCAGTTGCTCGGCATTGCGGGGGCGGACCAGCGCGCAAGTGTGTCGTGCACTGGCGGACTCCAAGGTAAGTGTCAATCGGCGATTAGGTCAAGCATGTTATGTATGAATAAGCAAGTCCATCTAGATAGGTGCGGAGAAAGCATACCCTTTGGAGTGCGCCCGTGCAGCAGGGATAATGCAGCCGAGGCACCCCAACAAGGTAAGTAAGAACATAAGCAAAACCGATACATGCCGAGGGGGCGGGCCACGCAGCTGAGGAATGATGCAGCCAGTGGCTCCCGGCTGAAGTGGAACTTGGAAAGGTGTCACGATATGGTGGGAGATGGCGGGATGTTGAGGTGGCGGATGGCCGCATGATGGGGGCCTTGACCCTCCACGAGCCCTCTGGACACTGGAGCCTCGGAGAGCTCAGGGACCAGGGTTAAATGGGGAGCCATCTCCATCTCTGCCGAGATCGTGCGCTGCTGACCTCCTGAGCCTCCAGGCGCACCTCAGCGGCCCGATGGGCGGCAACCCGTTCGGCAGGCGAAGGCATCTGAGCGTGGTTGTGAGTGGACCCTCAAAGCGTCCCATGCGTGAGGGCAGGCGCTCTGAGATGCAGCCGGTTGAGCCCTAGTATGTCGATGTAGATTCGCAGCCCGCATCCTCGCCTAGATGTGGGGCCCGCGGCGAACAGCGGCGGCAGTAGCGCGGGAACTTGACTCCTGTAGCTCCTGGGGTTCCTCGTGATGAACTCCACGAGGTTTAGCCCTCCTTGCATCATACCTTCACGAGGAAACATACCTCAAAACCGCGCCTCCAAGTGGTGCCAGTGCCTCCCTCGTGACCCAGCTAGGTCGGTGGCTCGCTATGAAAGAGCGAGCCTGCTGAGAGGCGCAGGCGCTTCCCCTATCTGACAGTGGCGCCCTTGAGCAGCGCGGGTCCTGTTGCCACGCCTCTGGAGGTGCCTACCCCATGAGGGCTTGGACGAGCAAAGCCTTCTTCTTCTTGGGGATCGCCTCGGGAAGTCTCCGCTCTGTGATTTGGGCCTTGACTGCTGCGGCTTGGAAGGCACGCTCAAGAAACACCTTTGCGTCCCTCTCCTCACAAAGGCTTTGTGATGACTCCTCCGGCTTCCTGGCATCTTGAGGACATTGTAGCCATGGTGAGTCACATATGAACTTAGCCAAAGCTGGGTACCCAAGGATGGCATTGTATGGTAGGCAGAATGTGGGCGACGCCGAAGTCGATGAGCTTGGTGCATAGTTGTTCTGCGCTGTCCAAGAAGGTGACAGGCGAACTTGCCCTCGGGGCGACGGTGGAGCCATCGGTGACTCTGAGGAAAACGGTCGGCTGGAGCTGATCGTATGGCGCAGAGATCGTTGAGCGTCTCGGCAGATGGGGCGTTGAGTCTTGCTCCACCGTCGATGAGGTCTGATGACTTACGTTGCGATGGTGGTGAGCAAAGCATGGGGAGGACTCCGGCCGTTGCAGCGCGCAGGCTGATCCTTGAGCTGAGCGTGATAGCGCCACGGCGACCACGAGAGGGCGTGTGGCCTCACAGCAGGGAGGAATGCATTCACCTCGCGACAAACTGCTTGAATCTTATTGAGAGGCTGGGGCTGAACCGAGGATGCAACCGATCCGTGGCGGCTCTGGGCCCCCAGCCCCTACGTCTGATGATTGTCTTACGTACCTCCTTGGCGGCTGCTGAGGTGGGAGCCACTGTTGCCTTGAGGCGGTTCTCGAGGCTGGTCTCTCCGACCTTCCTCGCGAGCTGGTCCTGCCGTGGTCTCGCGAGGTGCATCCGCCATCCTGGCGTGGGCCCTGATCTTCCAGCGTCCTGCGCCTCTTCCTCCTCCTTGGTCGTAGGCCCGATCATTGCGCTCGGGCGTCGGCGTCGCCCTTCTCGCATGGCCTGAGCTCCTAGCATTACGTTGGTGTTGTGGGTGTGGAGGTGCGTGGTACACACATGCAAGCTGCCCTTGGATGACTCGGGCTGATCCTGCCTTGCTTGGTGTGCGTTACGCATGAGCAGGCAACCCCCTTAAGCTTCACGTCTGGGCCTTTGGCTTCTTCTCTTCTAGATCGGCTGCGGAAGCTTCGAGGAGGAAGGCGCCCTTCAACCCTGGCGCATTTGGTTTGCCGAGTTGAACAGCTCCGGGGATCTGCAGGTCTTCATGCATTGCTAGCTCCTCCTTCATCTTGGCGTCCACGCGCGCCGCCGGAGAAAGCTGAGATGATGGCTTCTCGATCTGTAGGGATTTGAGGCAGGCGTTGTTGAAGCTTGGATGTACTACTTGAGGTCTCTCTGGCTGCTGCAATCTGGCGCGTATCGCTCCACGGCGGAGGCCGATCACGAAATGCCTTGAAGTTGGCGATGAAAGGGTGCGCATCTCGTCGAGAGGAGATCGTGTCGGGAGCGAGTTCGAGAGCCAGGTCGGGCTCGTCCTTCAGCGCCATGGGAACCAATGCCATGACCTTTTACGTCCTGTTGGCGGCGATGCCCGGCGTGAAGACTGGAGGAACTCAGCGAGGTGGCGGTGCCTCGTATGGCGAGGCAGGTCAGCGAACTTGGAGCCGCGGCCTTCATGCTTCGGCGGTGAAAGCGCGGCAGCATCAGTGGCTACGGGGGGCTCTCGCTGGTAGACTTGCTCTTGTGGGTTCCAGCACCGCTGCTGACAGGCGAGAGGTCTTACGTGGTGGCGGCTGGGCGCGATCATGGCGCTCCGGGGCTGGGAGCTGCGAGCACCTTCTTGAGGCGGGGATCTCTGGCAGCTCCTTTCTTGTTCTTGGCGTCGCCCGGACGTGGAGGTCTCGGCACAGGGGCCCGCAGCGCTTGGAGCCATGGCGCCTTCTGGGAGGAGGTGGCGGGGCACCTCGGCTCCCTGCCTCCTTGTGGGGTGAAGGGCGAGGCAGCTAGAGGGGCGGAGCGGAGGAGCACCCTGCAGCACGCAGACAGGCTTCGGCGATGCGGTCGAGCCACTCCTCGTGGGCGTCATCGGCAGGCGGTAGCGCAGGAGCTTGTTTGCCGTGATGGCCGTTCGAGCCTCCATGGGGCGCGGTCGCGTGGGACGAAGAACCAGCAGGGGCGAGCAAAGGAGTTGCGGTGCGGCCTTCTCGCCTCACCGATGGATGCAGGGACGAGGCCTGCTGCACGTTCCTGGCCGGGCCGGTGGCGGCGTTGGCGGCAGGCGACGGAGAATGATGGGGGTGTCCACCGACGGGAGCCGTCTGGGCGACTTAAGCGGCGCGAGCAGCCCAGCGCTCAGCGGGAGCTCGGCGAGCGTCAGCCATGGACACGACGGAAGATCACATGCGACCAACAGAAGAAGGATTCCGGCACCCCTACCTAAGCGCGCCAAATGTCGGATTTTGGGTTCAGCGGACCCTTGAGTTCGAACACTGGGCGTACGAGATCTTTCCTGCGGCTCACGCATCAATGGTTTTGCAAGGGATCTAAACTTGGAGCGATGAAGAACACAAGAGACCAGAGGTTTATACTGGTTAGACCCACCGTTGTGGTGTAATACCCTACTCGGTGTGTGGTGTGGTGGATTGCCTCAGGGGCTGATGATGAACAGTACAAAGGAAGAACAACCTCGCGAGGGGCTGTTCTTGAGCTGGTGCGATGAACTGCTTGGGTGAGTTCACTCGCCTTTCTCTCTCTATGCGTGATCTCGATCCTCCTCCTTCTACTGTGGTGGCTACTTCTATTTATAGAGGGAGGCCCTGGGCCTCTTCCCAAACGATGAGCGGTAAGGGCTGAGGAGTCCTGGATTAGGGGTATCGGACAGCGGTTGTGTACAACGTCCGGACTATTGAACATGAAGATACAAGACTCAAGACTTGACCCGTGTCCGATGGGTCTTTCCTTGGCGTGGAAGGCAAGCTTGGCGATCCGGATATTATATTTCCTTCCTTGTAACCGACTCCATGTAAACCCTAGCCCTCTCCGGTGCCAATATAAACCGGAGAGGTTGGTCCTTAGAAGGCCGATCACAATCACAATCATACCATCATAGGCTAGCTCTTAGGGTTTAGCCTCTACAATCTCGTGGTAGATCTACTCTTGTACTACCCATATCATCAATATTAATCAAGCGAGGAAGTAGGGTTTACCTCCATCGGGAGGGCCGAACTGGGTAAACACTGTGTCCTTACTTCTTGTTACCATCAGCTGGACCTGTCCAGGACCCCCTACCCGAGATCTGCGGTTTGACACGACATTGGTGCTTTCATTGAGAGTTCCTCGTGTCGCCATACCAGGCTCGATGGCTCGTCTCATTGTCAAGGGCGCCATTACTTCGGAGGGGCTCTGGTTGTAGGCGGGCGCTCCGGCTCGGCGGCTTTATCAAAGGCCACCCCATCGTGATGGCGCCGATGATGACTCTCGGTCATCAATCATAACCTTCCACGTCAGTTGAACTTAGAAGAGATGGATCAATGGAGCTCTCCTCCTTAACGAGCTCTTGGATCGGATCGCGCTTTAAGGACTACGACCCGGATTGGGCTTAAACCCGACCAAAGGGACATCAGATCCCCGCCGGCCACCCATGAGATAGCGATAGTGGAGGAACCACACGCAGATTGCCCCTCAACTTTGAGGACAAGCTGCGTTCAGATCACCGAACTCCTTGAGCCAAAGACCTGCTCAAAGGAAAACCTGACCTAGGTCCCGAACTTAGAGTCGGGCATCGGGCTGAAAAGCGGGCACCACGGTCTGAACTGTTGCTTCCGGGACGCCCGCGCCCATAGGCGATAGATCGAATCAAAATCCGGACCCTAAACTGGACCTAAACTGTCTCTCCCGCATCAGGCAAGAGCCCCAGGAAACTGTACATCGCTACTGGGCCAGATTCCTCCTTGTGCTTAACAAGGCCAGGAGCTGCCGCGAAGAGGACATGGTCTCACTTTTCTGCAAAAACTGTACGGACGAAGGACTCCTCAATGCTATTAGCATTGGCGACATAATGCGCTTCACGTACATGGCAACCATAATCGGAATGCTGTGCGATGGAAGCGCTTAAAACCCAAACAGAATTTTGGGATAATCTGCTCTCGCCAAACCTTTGTCGAACTAAGCGGATGAACTCGTAAGTCGTCAACCCAACCCCGAAACCAAAGCCCACCAAAGGCGGAGATCCGTATTGGAAGAATGGCTCGACGCAGGCCATATAAGCTCCATAGTACTCGGATACAACACCTACTCATAGCCTTAAGGCATGTTGGATACTCCGGCAGGTGGCAAAAGTGGCAGGATCTTCTTGTGGGCCATAAGCGGAACAACATCCTGCGGCCGAACAAAATCACGGTACTTACGGTCTTGAGACTTTTGCCTCAAACAATAGGCGCAAGCGAGCTCTCCGAAGCTCCGCTGAAATTTATCGTGTGGCAAAAATAAACCCTTGGAACAACATTGCTATAACTTTTAATGCCAGTGACGAACCTCGATCCCGGGCTGTCCGGGCACCAGCCGCTCTGGTCCTTAGTCCGATTGTAGATGGCTTCCGGCTCACCAAAGTACTCATGGGCAGCGAAGCGGATTAAATCTGATTTATGAAGAAAGCGCTCAACAAGATGGAGATTGATAAAAGCCGCATTGAGCAGGCGCACGACCTTCCAGAATTATCCCTACTCGGGAAGCGCGGTGTGCGGGAAAAATCACACTCGATGTGGTATCGGCACCCCAAAAATTACAGGTCGAAGAAATCACATTCCAAGTGGCTCCTTTTAACAGCGGATACCACACCTTCTAGGGCCGGGCCGTTCACAAGCTTTCAAGCTGTACCCCATTATGGGTACATGAAGCTTAAAATGCGGGACCCAATGGAATAATCACTCTAGCAGTGATCCGGACGTTGGCCAGCGAAAATAAAACCGCAGCTCTAGCCTTAGAGGCATTATCCGAAGCCTTAGCAGCAGAAGAATTAACACACTACGGGACACCGTGGACAGGGGACGATGTAATACCGACAAAGACCCAGTCCACCTCATTCAAACCTGCAGACGAGATAGTCAAATTCGAGTCCACCGCGGACCCCAGACAGCTTCCATCGGGACACGGCTGAGCCCTGCGATTGGCCGCGCCGAGATTTCCTCACGAGAGGGAAATTTACCGCTGGCACCCATCGGACATGCCGGGCATCCCATGACTGGCGAACACAGCCTCAATATCCTAAAAGGATATAAACCAGTCAAGTAGACCCTAAGGCGGTTCTCAGAGCCCAAACGACAGGCAATGGGGGAAGAGTTAGCCAAGCTACTCGAGGCCGGATTTATTAGAGATATTAAACATCCGGATTGGCTGGCAAATTTGGTGATGGTGCCAAAGAAGGATAAATCCTGGCGCCTATGTGTCGATTTCAAAGACCTCAACAAGGCTTGCCCCAAGGATCCCTTTCCTCCCTCGCATCGATCAAATCATCGATGCCACAGCTGAACCGACTTCGCTGTGTTTCCTCGGCGCATACTCTGGATACCATCAAATAAAGATGGCCGCGATCGACCAAGCTGCAACAGCTTTCATAACGCCATATGGCCCTACGCTACAACACTATGCCTTTCGGGCTCAAACGCCCGGTGCAACCTACCAGCATGATTCAAACATGCGGAAAAGCAAATCGGCAAAACAGTGGAGCATACATGGGCGACATGGTCATAAAAACAAGGCGTAGAAACCACGATAGCGACTTGAGGCTTACATTTGACAATCTCCGGACATCGACATCAAGCTGAATCCGGAAAAATGTGTTTTGGCGTCCCTCGGGGAAGCATCTCGGCTTCATCATTTCCAGAGAGAATTGAAGCGAATCCGGCAAAAGATTGAGCTCTGTCACGATTGGCTATACCAACAAACCTCAAGCACATCCCAAAACTAGCGGGATGCGTGGTGCTCTCGGCCGCTTTATCTCGGGTTAGGAGAAAAGGCACTACGCTTTATCTCCTTCTTGGCGCACGAACACTTGTATGGGCGGATGCAGCAGCGGCGGACTGGATGAAATAAAGACCCTATTGGCCAGTAATCTAGTATTAACGCCGAATATCGTGAACCTATGCTGTTGTACATAGCTAGCGCATCAAGTTAAATGGCCAGGTGCTCGTTGTTGAGCGAGAGGCAGCCGGATACAAATACCGCTCGAGGCGGTCTACTCGTGCCCCGGTCCTAACCCCATGCAAATCCTGATACCCACACTATCAAAAAATAGCATCTGCGGTGTTCATAGCATCCGGAAGGTATGACACTACTTTCAAGTGTTCGATTATGGTGGCCTCCAAGTACCACTCAATGACATAATAAATAACCGCGATGCTACGGGCCGGATTGCCAAGTGGGCTATTGAGCTCCTGCCGTTCGACTTAACATACAAACCACGGCGGGCCATCAAGTCGCAAGTGTTGGCTGACTTCATCGCCGAATGGGCGAAGCGAACTCCTAAAAGAGTCAGGCGCATACTCAAAGCTGGATCATGCGCCGGCGGCTCTAGAATGCTGGCGGATTAGGAGCAGGTGAGTCTGACATCTCCCACTGGCGACCGCGGTCGATCGTCCTCCAAATATTATACAGACTCAACAATGCAGCGAATCTGAGGCTGTTGCCAGTCTTGGATGGCAGTCTCTATGGGCATTCAACGCCTAGAGTGCGCGAGGACTCAAACCTCGCAATATCACAGATAAGCGGAGATTTTGATGCCAGGACCCGAAAATGGTGGCTTCGTAATGCCATCCTCAAAATGTCAGCTCGGTTCGAGGCTCGAATTCCACCATGTGGCTCGAAAAAACAATGCGGCGGATGTCCTCGCTCGCTCGGCCTTCAAGCGACCTGTCCCACCTAATATATTCTTGGAGCGGCTGTTCAAGCCATCCGTAGTATGGGAAGGGAATCCGACAATACTAGCACAGATCCGAATACATCCCGATTCCGAACCATCGGACATGGTCGGAGGTTCTGAAATAACGTCCTCGTACGAAGTCATGGCTGTAATTGCCCCATGGACCGAGCCTTCTTGGCCTAAAATAGGCGGAGCTCCCGAAGACCAAAATGAAGCGCTACATCGTTCGGCGTTCTAAGGCTTACAAGGTCTCTGAGGGAACTCTAAGAAAAGCGCTACAGGAGTACTACAAAGATGCATCTCCGAAGAGGGCGGCAACTCTTGGCATGAAGATGGAGTCTCGATGGCGGCAACCGGCGGGCAGTTTGAGGCGTTGCGAGCGACACGGGTACAATGGCTTCTTTGGGTGGAGCCAATTAGAGTAAAAGCATCTGCTTGCTCATTGTCATTTCTTGGCACATGGAGGAACTCGCACCCTTAGTATCCTTGAGTTCTTTGAATGAAGAATCGGTAGCTGCCATATTTGCATCCTAGGCGTCGATCGCTGATATTTGCTGGACCACAAAGTCAGAATCACCATATTGAGGATCGATGAATGCAAGTTCATTATGGCCGAGCCGATGTATGAGATGCCCGTGTTCAGCTCACGTTGTTGGGCGGACAAAGTGAATTTAGCTTTATATCTTGACTTGTCACCTTTAGGAGGTAGGGAGCGATGCCGCTCCCAAAGCAGTCTGCATCTTGGAACCATCGAAGTGCATTCGCCAATGGGTGGAGTCCGCGAGGGCAGTCTTGGGTCTCGGCCGATCGATGAGAAATCGGCAGCGCTTGTGACTTGATGGCGGTCTGAGGCTGGTAGAAGATGGTGTAGGGGCCAAATCTATGGACCATTTGTCCACTTGGCTCGAAGCATCTCGGCTTCAATGATCTCGGCAAAATGAGCGGCGGAACAATGGATTGGGTGTTCTTGAAAGTATGGCCCGGCTTCTTAAGCGGCAAAATGCGCCGTAGCACATCTTTTGATAGTGGGGTAGTTACTGCTTGGGCCTTGGACAACACTTCCTCAGGTATCTGCGGCCTCCTAGGTGGTAGTGTTTGCCTTCTTCTTTCGCGTTCCCAACTATAATTGTGCTGACCACCCGACTGGTGGTGGCGATGTAAAGCATGGGCTTCTTAGCGGTCGAACCGCGGAAGGACATTTGAGTGGTCAACATCTTCTTGAGTGGAGAAAGCTTATCCGCCTTGTCATTCCACTCAAAAAAAGTGGTATTCTTCATGAGCTAAAATGCGGAAAGAGCCTTAGCCCAGCCCAGGCGATGGAGCGGCTGATGGATGCCAGCTTAGCGGTGAATTTTTAATGCGTCCGATGATCGGTGGGCCTTCCATCCTCTCGATGGCCTTGATCTTCACAAGGTTGCACTCTATGCCATGCTGTGAGACAAAAAGCCAAGCTGGCAATGGTACTCAAAGATGCATTTCTCCGGGTTGAGCTTGATTTGAAATCGGTATAAGTTTTCAAAGGTTTCCTTGAGGTCTTCTAGCAGTGTGCCACGCTTCTCCGTCTTCACCTATCGTCCACATAGACATAGGCGTTTCTGCCGAGTTCTGAGGAGACACTTCGCATCTGCTGGCTGAAATGTGTGCGCCGACATTCCTCAAGCGAGCGTCATGGTCGAGGTGCGAAGGCTCGAGCAGGCGTGATGAAGGCGGTCTTCAGCCTGTCGGCCGGGTTTAGCTTGATCTGATGATACCCTGAGTATGCAACCAAAAAACTCAGCAGCTCGTATCCGGCTGTGGACTCTATCACTTGATCTATTCTTGGCAAAGCAAAGGGATCTTTGGGGCAAGCTTTGTTGAGGCTGGTATAATTGATGCATATGCGCCACTGCTTATTCTTCTGTAGCACAAGGACTGGGTTGGCTAACCATTACTTCCATGATGAAATCGGCTGCTAAAGCTTGAACTATCTCTTCTCCAACAACTCTTCTCTTCTCTTGGCCAGGCACAAGGGATGCGGCCGAAGCAACATCACGTCGCACATGTAGCTTGTGCTCGGTGAAATCCGTGGAACAGCCGACATGCACTTGGGAGACCATGCAAAGATTTCCTGATTCTCACGGAAGAAATCGTGAGCTCGCCTATTATTCTTTGTCAAGGTTTGCACCTATGACAGTGTGCCTCTCGAGTGCTCGGGTCAGGTATCTTCTTTGTTTCCTTTGCCCGGCAGGCAGGCCCTCGACTTCCGACTCCTTGGGGTTTGGTGACATTTCCGGTTGCTTGCCTGCCGCCATACAATCCGGTCAAGGCCGCTTCTCTACTGCAATCACGAGGGACTCGGCTGGCAGCTGTTATGCTGCCGCGGTAGGGCGACTTCTTAGCAGTCCCGACTATGGTTAGGATTCCCTTGGTTCTTGGCATCTTCATCTTGAGGTAGGCATAGTGGGGGACTGCCATGAACTTGGCCAGAGAAGGCCGACCAAGTAGCGCATGATCGGGGCTCTCAAGGTCCACTACCTCAAACCAGACCGGCTCTCGGCGGAAGTGATCTTTGTCTCGAAGAGACATCTATACATATCTTGCCGATTGGTGAAGGAAAGGCCAGGAACTATGCCATGGAATCAGATCCGGGAAATTTGAAGTGGCCTCTACTTGATTCCCAACTTCTCCATAGTGTCGGTATAGGATGTTGATGCCTGCGCCATCTATTAGGACTCGGGAGGCGAGCAGCCCGCCTTCTGTTGCTGAAGGTGGCATCTAAGACCAAAACATAGGAACGAGGAGAGGCATCAACTCCGGTGGTGGCTCTGCTCCAAGCGATGGTTTCTCCAGACCAATGCATGAACTTCGGGGTCTCTGATGCTCGCATGCTCTTCTGTTGTCGTTGCCGTCTGCTGTATGCTTATCTTTGTACGCTGGTAGACCGACATAGGATCCATGCTCTTCGGGATACTCATCTTGTATGGCGCCGGTGGCGAACCACGGCTCTTTGGGGAGGAGGGAGGCGGGCAGCGGCCGGAGGCGAGTCCGTCACCCTTGGCAATTCTGGTGAGCCAATGGCATTTCAGTGGTGTGGTTGGGCGGCTTTGCACTGTGAAACTTGCGGGGTGCATCAAGAGTCTGCTCTAACAAGTTGAAGCGACCAGTTGGGCTTGCCGTCCTTCGGCAGCAGGTAGAGCTGCCCTTGGCATTGGTCTTATTTGTCTCCATCTTGGCTTGTGGGCGCCCGTCGTGGCCCCGTAGCGCTGTTGTCATTACATGGCTGACACGTTGGAGTGTCGCCAGTAGTCGAGGAGCTTGAGGAGCCACTTTGCGAGATCGTCGACTTGGATCTCCGCCTTCGGAGTCGGCGTGGCGTACTTATGCTATATGACTTCTTTTCGTCGAGGTTGCGGCTCGTCGCGAGAAGCTTATTAGCAAGGAGGTGCCTTCTCGGCATCTGGCGATGAAATACTCGATGGCATGTACCTGTACTGCGCCTTCACAAGAGTTGCGCCTTCGGCCAGGCGTGAGGTAATCGCGAATCGGTCGTTGGAGCCTTGGGCGCTGGGGAAGCTGGTGAGGCTTGGGTGATGCTTATGCGTCTTTGGTGAAGTTGCGGATGAAGCGATGAAATCAATTGTTGATGCTGCGGGGCTGAGCTTTATTCAGCCATGCACGCTATATACCTAGAGCATGGCGGGGCGAACTTCTGACAACATGCTTGTAGTTAAGCTATCTTGGCGGCGTGGGGAGTAGTCCTGGCCAGTCTTCCAGCTTCCGCGAACCCGGTGTACTTGGGCGTATATTTTGGGGCGTGAACCCTTTGGGAAAGGGCTCATCACGAATCACGAGGGCACGCAGGCGGGCCTGTCGGATTCGGGTTCTGGCGGACCCTTGAGGTTCGAACATTGGGGTCTGTGAAGTCTTTCCCTACCAGCTCCGCAGCGTCGATGGTTTGCAAAGGGATCTAAACTAGGACGATGAACAACACAGAGACACAAGGGTTTATATTGGTTAAGACCCCTTGTGGCGGTGTAATACCTTACTCGGTGTGTGGTGTGGTGGATTGCCTCGGTGATGATGAATAGTACAAAGGAAGAACATCCTCGCGGTTGTTCTTGAGCTAGTCACGATGAACTGCTTAGGTGAGTTCAGTCGCCTCTCTCTATCACGTGATCTCGATCCTCCTCCTTCTCTTGTGGTGGCTAGTCCTATTGGCCCTGGGCCTCTTCCCAAAAGATGGCGGAAGGGCGCCAACAATTAGCCATTACGAAGGGAACATCTAGTACCTTATCTGACTAAAGTTGGTCTTGGCTGCCAAAGGCTCGGCCCGGCGCCGTCCTGGGCTCCTGATGACCTCCTTCCTGCCGCTCTGTGATGCAGGTCTTGTTGCAGGCCGGTAACCTTTGCTGATACCTTGGCTGCTTTCCTCCTTTGCACCAAAGGAAGCGGGAACCTTCTTGCGGGCTGGCGCCCACTTTGGCGCCCCTGGTCTCCTCGTCATGGCTTGCGTCACGGGGCACCCTCTTGAGGTACCCTGCCTTGATCTCTCCGCCTCCTCGTGAGTACACTGCGAGGCTGCTCTGAGGAAGGTTCATGTCGTCGCCTCATGAGCTTGGACCCTCGTGAGGTCTTGAGCTTGAGTGATGAAGCTGGGCAGCTGGGCCCCACTTGAGCCATCTTTGCGGGCGCGGCGAGCAAGTCTGGGACCCCGTTCCCGAGA
Organism: Aegilops longissima; assembly: GCA_021605205.1. Taxonomy (NCBI): domain Eukaryota; kingdom Viridiplantae; phylum Streptophyta; class Magnoliopsida; order Poales; family Poaceae; genus Aegilops; species Aegilops longissima. The sequence continues at coordinate 206,534,188 of CM038679.1, forward strand.
ACACGTGATAGCCGAAAGCGGCGCCGGACGGCTTAGAAGAGAAGCGAAGGGCAAGTGCAAGCGCCCGGAGCCCCAACAGCCAGCGGCCTTGAAGTGCCAGCGTGGCGATTGATTGGTCGTGGCGTCTCGCTCCCCATGATGCCTCGGCAACCGTCGCCGACAAAAGGAGGCCTAGAGCAGACTTGGTGCTTGTTCTTGCTCGCCTTGCTCCGAGATCCCCTTTCTCGCCCTTCTCCTCCTTGAAATCCTCGAGATCTACCTCAATCCTTCCCATCTGCGCAAGCCATGGCGCCTCGCAAGACCCGGTGAGCACAGTACCTCCCAGCTCTGGATCCTCCGACGTGTTAAACCGAAGAATCGCCCTTGTCTTGTTGGAGGATGGTGGCGCTTGGCAACAAGGGCGGTGCTCCAGCCGCTCAATCAGCACGAAGGCGGGAAACTTCTACCCGTTCTTCGTGAGTGCCATTATTGCGGTCTGGTCCCTCCTTTTCCAAGTTCTTGCTATTCTCCGCCAATACAAATTGCAAGCTCTGCATCTCCACCCCAACTCTGTTTCTTCTCTGGCGATTTTATACCTACTATTGTGAAGCTCACGTTGGGATAAAACCCTCGGTGGCTTTCTGCATTACTTTCCCTCGGGTCTCCGCCCTATGACTGCGTCTTGTGATCTTTGTCGCATACTCCAGCTCAACTCCGTCTCAAGCAGAAGGGATCGAAGGCTTGAGCAAGTGGGTCATGGTGGGTGTGGCGCATTCACCCAGTGGCGCTGCCGTCAGGGCAGCCTTGACCGTTGATGCATGATCTCGCCTTGAGCTCGTCGACTCTCGTCGAATTATCTATGTGAAGAGGATAAACCTTGGACTGAGCCACGCATAGCAGGGTAGAAAGCTGACGAGGGCACGCTCGAGAGGGAGTTCTGGAACAGGGTGGCTCGCTCAAGAACATCGCTCCGCTGTGGAAAACTTAGCGAGTGGCGGCGACCCGCTGACCTCGAGGCCCTCTCGGCGAAGATCTGGCGCAGCTCTCCATTCCTTAGTCGGGGAGGCGTGCGGGGCGGGCGCTCCCTCCCCTGTTCCTTCGTGGCCCAGGAGCAAGTGGTGAGCCATGCCCACCTTCAGCGGTGAGGCTGGTGCCCTTGAGGCTCGAGATCTGGCGATGTTGGCGGCGGTGAGCGTTTCCTGCAGCAACTCCAGGGTGGGAGGAAGAAGAGGAGGTGGAAAGAGTTCCACTTGGCGACTTCCTTTCCTCGGCGCAGGTCCCGCCCTTCGTTCCATCTTGGACGGCAATGGCCGGAACCAGGCGGAGGTGGATTGTCCCTGGTCGAGGAAGGGCAGGTGGGGCTGGTTCTCCCGGATCGTTCGACTCGGGCGGTCTGAGGCTAGCTCCGGTCTTCCAGGCGCCTCCTTCCCAGGCCTCCCAAAGGCCGACCCTATGAGCTTTTAGGCTTTAAGTTTGGCGGAGGCTGCTTGAGCCGCGGATGGCGACCGATGAAGTGTTGATCCGTGTTTGGTTTCTTTTGCCGAGGCTTGGCGTCATATTCTCTTGACCAGGGTTGGCTCCTGCAAAAAGGCGAAGGGGCTTCTGGCCCTGCAGGCGGGTTACTGCTGGGGCAGCGGCTCCGCCTGAGGGAGGAACAGCCAGCTGCGCCTCTCTGCCCGGTCATCCTCGCGAGCCAGCGAGGCACTCTGGTGATGGTCAGCCCGTGGCCCGACTCTGGAGAGTGCCTGCGCTTGACATTGTCGCTGAGGTGCCCAAGGCCGGGGCTCCTCCTTCCCAAGCCGTGATCACGCTGCCGTCTTCTGCTCGTGGCTCCGGTCCATTCGATCCTCGGCGTCTGGACCAAGCTGCCCGGTGGTGGCTGGGAGGATCTCTGGAATGCTGATCCCCATCTTGTGGCAGGCGCTGGGCCGGCTTTGGCTGGGCCGCTCTCCCCCCTCCGTCCGTGGCGCTGAAACCGCGTCGGCCTCGATGGGGAGAAACAAAGCGTGCGGGCCGGGAGGCGCTCGAGATGCTGCCGAGGCGGCCGCCGTGGGCGCCGGGACCGCTGCAAAGCGGCGGAGGTTGAGCTACAAACTGTCTGACAGGCTTCGGGAAGGTCCCGACCGCCGGAAGAAGGAGAATGAGAACTCGGGAAGCGCCGTCGAGGGGCGAGATCCCGAGCTTGATGGCTGTCCCAACATGCCGGGTAATGGTCGCGTCGCGCTGCTGGATCAGGCCAATGCAGCTAGGCCCACCAGGAGCTGACGTGCTGCCGATGGCACGGTCCATCTCACGCTCGTAGGCCTCCGAAAGGCGTCTCATGCTTGCCAGCTTGTTGGCACTTTCGACGAGCTGGACGCGGCGCGCCTCCAGCGTCTCGGCGTCGCCGTCTTCTAGAATGGGCGCAGTCAGGTCTTGCAGCACCACCTCGAGCGGGTTTCGAGAACCTCCGCCAGAGTGCTCGTCGTGGCTGATGACGAGCGCCTCCATGATGGTGCTGCTACCGCTGTCCGCGTGAGGAAGCGGTTCATTGTAGAACACCACATTGGTGGGGAACACGTCAAGCGACGCTGTGTCGGAGTCGACAAGCATCGGGTCGGTGGAGCCAACCGACTCCAAGTCCATAGCAGGCTCGCTGGCGACATGGAGCTGATCGAGGAGGCTGACGAGACGGCTCTCGAGGCCTTCTGTGCCCGCGTCAGATGCGTGCTCGTCGGAGAGGCGAATCTCGCCAACAAGATCGGCGAGGCAGCTCGCCGCGAAGGCGACCTCTGCGCCGTGCAGCGCATCGGTGCAGACACCGTCTGGCGTGCCAGGCTGGCTGCGCTCACCAGGAAGGAACAAGGTTCCCATCCAGAACAGGTCTCCGGGAGACGGTGCACCTCTCCCCACGGTGGGCGCCAAATGTCGGGGGTTGGGTGAGACATATGCCAAAGGATGGCTTATCATGGTGGGAGCGAGTAGAACGCCGCCGGTGCCTGGAAGCGGGATGAGGCATAGACACGAACGCCGGCGCAATTTACCCAGGTTCGGGGATCTCCTACAAGATAACTCCCCTAGTCCTGCTTTGCGGGGTCTCCGCATGATAACTAAGGCACTAGTGAGTCAATGGTGCTCCTCGAGCTGTATGCTAGAGGTAGAAGAAGGCAAGGCTTGCTCTCTCCTCTCTCTATGTGTGAGTCTAATTCTAACAGGTTGGCAACCCTTTGCATGGGTGCCCTGGAGGGTTTGTATAGGCCTACCCCCAGGGTTACAATGGTAATCTGGCCAGGTGTAGGACCCAGCTGTTAGTGTCTCTGGTCGCCGGCTTCTCCGCCGGCTGCTGGGGCCCGCCACCTAGTGGGCCTCGCCGATTGGTCTGGTACGGAGCCGACAGGCCACCTCCGCAGCTTGCGGGTCTGGTCGGCGGCTGATTACTGTAGCCGTAATGCAAATGACGCATGCTTGGTCAGTGGGGCGTGGCTACAGTCCCGCCGCTTGTTGGGAGATCACTGTAGCCACACCGGGTCTCATCTGGTTAATGGTGCACGGGCCCCGAGGAAGGAGTGGGCCGCGTGCTAGAAGCCGGCCTCCCTCGGGTCCGACTGGTCAGGCTTCGGCCGTCTTCCTGGCCCTCGCAGCCCGGTAGGGCCCGCTGCCTGCAGGCCGTACCGACAGGGCGTCGTGGGAGCAGGGCTCCGCCTGACAGGAGTGACGTCAAGGGTGGGGTGGCGACAGTGCTGCGCCGTGCGGAGATCTCCGCCTGTACGGGGCACTATGGCCGCGCCTTGCCCTGGACATGGGGGTGATGGACTACACTGTAGCCACATCCTGTCTTGTCTTCTTAACGGGGACACAGACTTTGAGGGTGCCGCGGGCTGCCTGCTAGGAGCCGGCCTCTCTGGAGGCCGCCTGCTAGGAGTCGACCCATCTTGGAGCCGTCTTCTGGGGCTTAGCCACCTTCCGGCAGCCGGCCACTTGAGCCAGCCGGCCACCAGGAGGCGGCGCTTCATTCTGGATGTTTGTGGGGCACAGCCGGCCTAATGTCTTGAAAGGCTCAGGTACTCAGGTTAGGCTACCCGTGGCCCATTACTCCAACAGATCAGATCATCAACAAAAAGGAACCCTACTCCGAGATTGTAATGGATAATCCGACAATCAAGAAAGAGCAATTTGAAATATTGAAGGCGGCTTGCGAGGCCGAAAAGCTGCCAAAAAAGTCGAAGTACAGGAAGGGGCTTCAACATAAGAACATGGGGCGCCACCACCTCGAAAGTCGTGGTTACGGTGGGAAGAGGTCCATATGGGCCAAGGAGGACGCGGAACGCGAAAGTCTGGGCATCCCAGACCCCTTGGCGGACTTCACCGTCCCGCAGGAGCGTGACGTCCTCAGGGCACAACACCATTGGGACTCAGACAAGAAGGTTTTCAAGATGGACCCGATCACGATGGAGTTCATGAGACTGCTGGTAATTTTAGTTTTTGATCAATTTGACTGCACATTTATTCATATTTGTAAACGATCCTTGTTCCTTTTGCAGAGAGAGCAGCACAGGATTGCGGCCGAAAGCGACTCGCCGTCTGAGGCGTTGGTGAGGCCCAAGTGGGACACTCCATTCAACCGGGCGTTGAAATTATTAAAAGGACTATCGGTGGACACTCGGCCGTTGTATGGACGCGTGCACGGTGTCGGAGATGGCACCACGTGGAAGAAGTACTACCATGAGATCACGCAGGAGAGAAAGGAAAGACGGAGGTTAAGTAAAGAAAACATCGACAAGAAGGTTGAGATTGCGGTTGAGAACAAATCAACTGAGACTGCCGCAACAGCAGTAGCTGCCGCAAAACAGGTGATGGCAGATATGTCTAGTGTATTGGTTCCGGCCGTTTTCAATTGGAGCAGGCAAAATCCAGAAAAATGCAGTGGACTTCCCCTTGCCGACTTCTTCGGGAGCAGCTTGAGTAGCATTGCACCAGCACCTGCACCTGCACCTACTCCTACACCTGCTCCCGCACCTGCTCATAGCAGCCCATCCTCCGTATCGGACGTGCTCTGCGGTTCTTCATCTTTGGCTGAGCTCGACGTCCTCATGGTATCTGTCACACCGGCCCTGTTCAATAAATGTATAATCTACCGTTTCCATTTCCTTTCGGACGTCTCACGTCGCAGACATGTCTTTGTAGACCAACGTAACCCCGTGCACCATATTGTACACCATCGGCGACCAGAAGGTGGACGTGGGGAAGGCGACGATAATGAAGCCGAAGGAACAATTGTTCCACAGCCGACCGATCCCCCCTGACGTCATCAAGGTTTCCGTGCTCAGTGTCAAACCGGGCCACGAGAATTTGGCTCCTCCGGTACTAGGGGGATGACGACGAGACCCCGCGGCGGCTTGGTGGTTGCAATGGGTGGGTCATGTTGTGGCTGAAGAGTCTGCTTCGTCTGGAGGCGGCCGGGAGCACACCCACGAGCACGCATCCTCAGCAAGGTATGAACATCAACACCCCACCTACCCAATTAGCGTTGGTTGTCGTGCTGGGTGATAGCGGACGGGGTGAGGAACAGGCTCCATTAGTGGCTGATGATGTTGCCATAGATGAGGATGAGGATGACGATGAGACTAAATAGTATCTCAATACTGGCGCCTATGATGAGTACTCAGGGTTTGAGCGTCATGAGTCGGTGCCTGAATTGCTGCCTCCGGAGGCTGAACGTATTATAGACAAACTTTCAATAGGAAAGGAGCATAAGAAGAGATGGAGGAAAGGCAACAAAGATGCTTCTATGATCCAGCCGCCTCAGCAGCCTCGGGTTCAAGACTGTATACCTATCCCGGATGCGGCAAAATGGCATATCGCCGGTGAACCAATCCTACCTAAGGCAGCATTAGAGGCCGCACACGGCAATCTAAGGAGGCTTCATGACGATGTGTTGCGGAGAGAGAAAAGCCTCATCGCCTCAGAAAATCTAGGATACCCACTCTATGTGGTTAACATGCCGCGGCAAAGGTCGTACGTCCACTCATCCCCTGCAGACAAGTTCTTCCTTCGATTCAATTACATCTTCGACATGTTTCACTTGAAGAAGCTGGATTTTATGTTTGTCCGCCTTTTTACCTTGAACATGAACTACATCATCGGGATTGAGCAGATACCTCATATCTGTGTGGCTGACCTGTACTTCATGCACGAGGGCTTCTTGGCAGTCTGCGCAGAGCATCGTCAATACGCGAGGGACTACATCGTTGATTTCATGGTCGTTAATAAGGACAAGGAGGCGATTGTCGTGCCTAATCATCCCATGTAAGTCATCCACGTGGATATCCTTCCTTCAGTTTCTATCATTCATTTGCATAGTGGAGGCTAATTAATTTGAGGTGTACTTATATTGCGAAGCGGCGGGCGCCCGTCCTCATCATCCTTTACCCCCGATACTCCCATGCTCTTTACCTGGACTCGTCGAAGAACATGAACAAAAGGGATTATACCCACATCAAGTCTATTCTCGATAGTGCTATCTTTTACTACGACGCACGGGGTGGAGAGATCAAGGACAAGAAGAAAAAGGACGGCAGGCCCGCCTTCGACCATAAGACCGACTTCTGCTGCATCTAGCTACGGAGTGATTCTCTTAGTGATGGATTCTAGGTCCTACACCACATCCTAGAGTACAGACGGGATCATCAGGACCTTCACATGTCACCTAAATCCGGCGATGCCCATATTTTGCAATGGGCAAAGAACATAGGAGATACCCCGGATCATCGACTTCGAGTTGAGTTCTATCACATCCAGCATGAACTTGCCCATGTCATCATGAAGGAGGTCCTCGACAAAACATGTTTGTTCTACGAGGAAGGGCAAATGTTGCGGGAAGACGTCAGAACACGCTTAGCCGCTCATCGTCTCGACCTGAAGCCTTTCGTTAAGATCAAGGACTATCTCCCTGACTTGGATGGATGGAACGACATGTTGGAGTGATTGTCGATATATGATAATGTGTCCGTTTAGTCCATACTTTCTGAATGATGAAACTTTGAGTTATGCACGATGAAACTTTATTTGTGATGTAATTAAACCGTCCTCCTCAACTAGTGAAGATCACTCTGGTTAGGGCATTTTGGGTACGATGAACTTTGTTATTTATGCTTATGATATCTTGCTTGTATTTTTGCCAAGTCTGTCTGTTTCTGTTTCTCAACTATGTATGTTGCATATCATCGACTCATGTGACGATGCAGGTGCATAGATCATCGATGATGAAGAAGTGCAACACGGGGAGTATACAACGAGTGGCCGGAGTGTCAGGCCCAGGTGTACCGGTTTCCGGTTTCCGAGCGACAACCAGTAGTTAGTTTAGGTTTACGCTAATGCGAGAGAGGGATACGAACTCATGTACTGCATAGTTCCGCTCTCACTCATAGTGATAGCTCTTCTCGCGTATATCATTGTATATATGGATGACGATGTAGTTGCGAGTAATCGAGACTTGTATCGCTATTTTTGAGATGATGATGAGAGACCACTTTGTGTTGGATGATGATTATGATGATGACATGATTTGATGAGACTATCTGTATGTATATGTTATGATTACATTTGTATGTGTTTAATATGCTAAAGATTATTGTATAAAAACTTGTTCAAATACAAAACAAATATGCAGAAAAAAATAGAAACTAATAAAACTAGCAGTAGCGAGGGGAATAAAGTTAGCAGTAGCGCTCTCTTACCAGTAGCGTGTTCTCGCCAAAAGCGCTGCAGCTATTAGTAGCAGCACGTGGAACCAAAGACCGATGCTGCTATACATGTATAGCAGTAGCGTGGGATGGCAGGCGCTACTGCTACATTTTAGCTGTAGCGCCTTATCAGTAGCGTGGCACCCCGCGCTACTGCTAAGCAAAATACCCGCGCTACTACTAGGCTTTTCCCTAGTAGTGTCTACATGAAGTCATCATCGACAAACCCAACGTTAGTTCGTCCCTCTTAGGGGGGATATCCCATCTGGGGGGAGCTTTGCTCTAAGAATTGAGCTAAAAGAAACTCTAATGATATGAACACAACAATGCTTTGTGTAAAAGTTGTAACCCCACTTGTTCTTAAACGATGATTATGACCTACGATCAAATGTTGTATTTTGACTCCTCAGTCAATATACTCATATACAGATGACCTAGTCATCGCCAATTGCTTGATAGATGCTAGAGTGTTTGTGCATGCTTTGCCACATATTTTATTTGCTCTCTTATTGTTTGAGCATGTTGGTTGAATAATTTTCTCCATTTGAGGACATCCATTTGTTGCTTTGATTGTTTGGTTTTTCTTTTTGCCAAATGGATGGACAAGAATGCCTAAGTACTCTCTCTTGCTATCTATGCTTTTCTCGTCTCAAACTCTATTCATGCTACATCACAAAGTTTACACAAGTCGAATTTGGACCCTCCGGGTGAGGAGCACGTGGAGCCACCGATTCGTCAAGGGCTTAAACTTCCAAAACCTCTTAATGCATCTCGGTTAGACCAACTCACTGCTACTCGGTCTCACCGAATACATTAAGTTGATCTAGGTTTTCATATCGGTGCAACTGATTAGAACAATTCAGTCACAGTGAGTTGCAATAGATGCTAGAAGTTTTGCATCTTGGTGCCACCAAGTCGTTCCACTCGGTCACACATACAGTGACTGGGTATATATACCACTGGTTGAAAATTTGGAAACTTTTCAAAACCACTCATCCGTGCCTCCTAGCTCTGCCGCCCCCTTGGTCTCCGGATCGTCGCCGTCGTCGCAAGTGCCTCCCGTCGTTGGTCTCCGTTGCCGTCAACGGGAATCTCACCGCCATTGTCGCTGTAGCAAGTTCGTCGCCAAGTTAGGGTATGGACTTGACATCTTTGTCCGTTCTCTTACTCCGACTCTTGCACAAAGATCATTGCCGTTGTTCTTTCCACTAATGAGATCAATCTATCCACCGAAAGATTACTTTAGAATAGAGTTGATGCAAAAACTTAGGGTTAGGTTTCCGATGAACTCATCTCGGACTGACCGATCTGAGGATCTTGGCCTCACCGATTTGGCTCAGGCCATTGCACAAGTACAACTCGGTCTAGCTGAAGTGTATTAATTGGTGTGACCGAAATCATTTACTATATGAAACCCTAGCATCTCGGAGTCACCAAATTGCATTTCAGTCTGAATGAAACTGCGTGTTTAGACTCTATTTGTACTTCGGTGTCATCGAGTTTGCCAAATCGGTAGCTCCAAAATGCTTTCTGCAGAAAACTAAAGTTAAGTTTTTGTCTCAATATTTTTGCAAAAATAGATGTACTTTGTGATGCTCATCCACTCTACCTATACCCATCTATTCATAGGGCCGGTTTCAGATATGTCAGAGGACAATGACAGCCAGAACACTGAAGAAGAGCAAGTGAATCTCACTGAGGGCACTAGTCCCTCCAACAGCAGTTATGAGGAAGGTAGCAGAAGCACTCCAAGCAACTTTCCTAAGGCTGCTACTAGGCAAAGGAAGAAGAGAACCTCATAATCTAAGGATGAGGATTTTTTTGTTGAGGAGGAGGTGACCTCCAAGAAGAAAGTGTTGAAGAAGGTGTATGCTACTGCTGCCACCAAGCCTGGTATGCCAAAGAAAGCTCCTGCTAAGAGAAAGACTATGTCTAAAGCCAGAGCCTCCACTCAAGAAACCATGAAGTTCACATTGGAATAATCTGATGGTGATGAGGCTGCTGGAAAGAAGAAGAAGAGGGCAAGAACCACTACAGATAAGGTGCTTGGAAAATCTTCCATGGTGGAAGATGAAGAAGAAGAGGAGGAGGAAGAGGCTGCTGCACCTCCACCAAAGACTCAAAAGCTCATGGGGGATGCTATAAGATCAGGGGCTGTCCATCTAAGCCCAAGATAGCCCCCAAGCCTCCAACTCAAGCTCAAGCTCCAAAACCTTCTGCCCCCCAAGAGAGCACCAAAACATATCTCCTGCTGAGAAGAACAAGGCCCCAGTGCCTGAAGTTCAAGAAGATGAAGAGAAACAAGTGCCCAGAAAGCTGAAGCCAAAGATTCCAGATCATAGTGATGATCATCTAGTGGCTGATAATATGAAAGAAAGAAAGAAAGAAAGGGTGAAGGTCTGAGATTATGGAGACAGACTGATCCCTATGCTATCAGGAGAAGAACTGTTGTAGATTATCGTTTCCACACCGAGGAACAGTAGGACTTCTATGAGACTCTTGCTAGACAGGAAGATCATTGTCAGTTACATGAGGTGGGATGACTAGACATATATTGATGACAATGAGGACTACTTCCTTGGTGTGCATGAGAGCTTCAGGATGAATGAGGTGGACAAGTTTGCTTGTCTGAATTTGACCAAGTGGAATGATGAAATGATATTGCAGTTCTACTCAACTACTCATTTTTATCCATATGGAAAGATAGTCTGGATGGCAGAGGGAATCAAATATCTATCAACAATCTCTGAGTGGGCCAAGTTGATCAATGCCCCTAAGGAAGATGAGAATGACACTGATGTATATGCCAAGCATAGGAAAGATCACAACTCCACGGACAATGTGTACAAGCCTATTCCTGATGATGCCTTGGAGACTCACAAGCTTTGGTCAATATACTATCAACACCATCTTGAGGCACACTCTGTTGCCCAAGTCAGGAGATCATAGGATGATCCATGGTCACTCCATCAACTTGCTCCATATGTTTGATGTACCACAGAAGTTCAAAGTGATGTGTTTGATAGTTGAAATAGTGAAAGGAACTGCAGCTGATCAGAAGAGATCATGTGGATATGCCCCTCATATACAGATGTTGATCAACTCCAAGATGGGAACAGGGACATATCTTCTAGACAAAGAGCATCTTCCCCTGAGGCTAGAGTTTGAGGATAATGATATTGGCATGGATGCATCTCATCCAACTAGTGCAGAAGCTTAGGAGAGAGAGAGAGAGAGAGAGAGAGAGAGAGAGAGAGAGAGGGAGAGAGAGATAGAGAGCAAAGGCTGTAGAAGCAGCAAGGTAGCCAGTGCACCAGATGCTTCAACTGTGATGCTCAAGACCTAGCAAGATCAACTCAGTTATCTGCTTGAAGCTACTGTGAGGATTGAGTAGGGCTTGGACACCCTGACTCTGAATCAAGAGAGTCTTGAGAGGGTCATTGAGACTAAATTCCATGATCTTGATGTGAATGTCACAGAGATCCAGACCACTGTGGAGAAGCTCCAGGAATAAATTGAGGACATGAATGACAGACCTACCACAGACACTTTTCAGTGAGTGCCAAGGGCACAAAGGTCTTCAACAGTGCCAGTTGTCAGTGACACCAGGACTACTCTTTCAGCACCTGCAGCAACTGCCACTAATGCACCTCCAGTTTCAACTCCTCTAGCTCCACAAACCTCTGCTGAAGCTTTTGCAGACGGACTCCTCTCCACGCCATCTACGCACACCAGAGCAACCAGCCATAAGACTACTTCAGAGCTCCCGGAGATCAAGCCTAGAGTGCTGAATAGCACTATGCATTTTCAAGCTTTTTGGTAACACTACAAAAATAAGACACATCCGTGACATTTTGGGCCAAACAAATTTTTTTCTGTCATACTTATGACACTTCTATGATGATAATCGTGACAAAACCCGGTATCATCATAGATGTGGTGGGGTCCTACTTCTATGACAAAAAATCATGATAGAAAATGGGCTTTTCATCCTGGGCGGGCCGGAGACGCAGCTGCATGACATTCTTTGGGCCGTCCATGACGGAAAAAACCGTGGTAGAAGCGAGGGCGAGGAAAATATCGGGGAGTTCCCGGTTACTGTGGGTGGTCGGAGGCCGAGAGATGCGCGTTTCTCTCGTACGTACGCATGTGTGTGCGAGGCGTTGGGCTCTAACTGAACCCGAGAAATTGCACTGCATGCTATGCGTTACTGAACCCGAGCGATCGATCGATCCCTTGCTATTAACTGAACCCGAGTGATTCCTTCGCTACTGCTGCTAACTGAAGCCGATCGAACACTACTGCCTCCTTCCCTGGATGAACAGTGAGCGTTGTTGAGGGGGTTTGGATGAACAGTTCCCGGTGGGGGGTTGGATGAACAGGACCTCGTGGTAGTAGAGGCCGTTGCCGCTGGATGAACAGTACCCCGATCGATCGAGCCGGTGGATGAACAGGACCCCGTGGAGGACTGGATGAACAGGACCCCGTGGAGGGCTTGTTGAACAGGACCCCGTGGAGGGCTTGTTGAATAGTAGCCGGTGGAGGGCTGGATGAATAGTAGCCCGTGGAGGGGCGGTTGAACAGGACCCCGTGGAGAGGGCTGGTTGAACAGTAGCCGGTGGAGGAGCGCGCAGTGGAGGCTGGATGAACAGGAGCTCATGGATGAACAGTCGCAGGTGGAGGCTGGAGGAGGTCGACAGTGGATTAACAGTAGCCCGTGGAGGCTGGAGGAGGTCGACGGTGGATGAATAGTAGCCCGTGGAGTCCCGTTTTGCGGTACGCCACACCCCTCCCGATGAATAGGACCCCCGTTCCGACATTAGCACTCCAACACAAGTCCGTTTCCTCCGTTTTGCGGTACGCCACACCCCTCCCGGTCAACAGGACCCCGTTTCGACCATAGGAGGTCCAACAGAAGTCCACTTCCTCCATTTTGCAGTACGCCAGACCCCTCCCGATGAACACGATCCTGTTTCGACCGTGGTCGGTCGAACACAAGGCCGTTCCCTTCGTTTAGTGGTACGTCAGGCCTCGTTTCCAACGGTTGTTCCGTCCAAGCCGGTTAGCTCCCAATGAACACGACGACGCATTCCGTTCTGACCCAGCCGGTTAGATCCCCATGAACACGACGATGACACAGTTTCTCCGTTTCGACCAGGCCATGTACACAAGCCCTGGCCGTAAATATGCGCGAGTAGGCGTTCGAGACCCCGCCCGTATGTACGTACGTGGCCATATTTTCTTTCTTGCACCCTAGCCGCTTTACGCACGTGTACATGCTACGTGCGCGCCTCTACTACGACATGTGCGCCCCTCTACATCGACCAGTATGTACGTACACATTCGCGACCAGAATGAAAAAGCTACGTATGCTTTGACCAGGTGGGTCCCGACTGTCAGGCACTTCCTTGCATGCAAAGATGTAGCTGGTGGGTCCCAACAGTGAGGGGGGCGAATCCTTTTTTTGCCCATAATATGGACGCACTTCCTTGCGTGCCAACATGTAGCTGGTGGGTCCCAGCAGTCAGGGGGAAACGTTTTTTTCGCCAAATATGGTGGCCCGTCCGGTGGGTCCCTGCTGTCAGGTGGAGGAATAATTATTTTGCGCGTAATAAGGAAGCACTTCCTTGCTGTGGCCATGGACCCAGTTGTCAGCCTCTCAACGTACAGTACTCTTCCGATGGAAGTCGTTTGTTGACCACATTGACCACACCGTGCCGGGAGCACCAAGGCGGTGGAAGACGGCGAGGCCTAGAAGGGAACGACGTGGAGCCGACCGGGGAAGACGCGACAGTGGATGCCCACGCGGAGAGGAGTATGAGGGTTCACTGGTTCGGCTACGGTGTGAGGCTGCCATCACCGCTGGGCCTGCCCAGCGGTGGAAGTAGTAGGGGGTGGTGAGGCCTCCGCGGCAGCACACCCAGCCACGGGAGGCAAGAGCACGTGGTGGTTTGGACGGCTGGAGCAAGAAAATCAGAGGTTGAAGAAGCAGGACGATCGTTGGATGTTAACAATCCAACGGTCACTGGTGATAGAATTGTTTGTCGACTAAGTTGACAAAGCCCTCCGTCCGCGTAAACTTTGTAGGCCCACAAGTCAGCCTCCCACTATGGTGGGTCCCAGCTAGCAGGGGGAGTATTCATTTTTTGTGCGTAATAAGGAGGCACTTCCTTGCATGCGAAGATATAGCTGGTGGGTCTAAGCTGTCAGCGGGAATATTCATTCTTTTTGGCGTAATAAGGAGGTACTTACTTGCGTGCGACCATGGACCATGTGGGTCCCAACTGTCAGCCTCTCCATGTACATCCCTCTTCCGATGTTGTCGTTCGTTGACAATGTTGACCACGCCGTGCCGAGAACACCAGCATGATGGACGACGGCGAGACCCAGGAAGGGATTGACCCGGAGGCGGTGAAGCCACAACATTGGAGGGATGTGGGTGAGTAGAGGGATGGCCTGGCCAGCGGTGGGAGTAGTAGGGGGCGGTGAGGCCTGCGCGGCAGCACAGCCGACCATGGGAAGCGGGAGCAGGCGGTCCCGCTGGCGCTGGATTTGGCGGCTGGAGCAAGAAGATCAGAGATTGAAGAAACATGACGGTCGTTGGATTGACATCCAACGGTTACGTCTGCTAGAGTCGTTTGCTGTCATATATAGTAAGTAAAAAAATCTTGCATATGCGTCAACTTAATAGGCCCACAAGTCATACCATTCCCTATTTTTTTAGTAATTTATATTTAGCTCATTGCAACTTCTTATGCAACTTATTGCACTCCATTTTTTTGTTGGCCAGGGTAGGGTTAAAAATTAAAATGAAATTTCACATATTTCTGTGGGTTCCAAACTATTTTTAATACCGAAATGTCGAGCCAAAATTAAAGTTCTTTGAATATATATTTGTATTAGGTTAAAGCCCAGTGAAATTGGAATCTGCAAATGTGAAAAGATTCAAAAATTATAAAGTAATTGCCAATTTGTCATATGTTTTTATATTTATAGCCCATTTCACATTACTTTAAGGATTTGCAGGCTTCTTGAAAGAGTTGCAGCCCATTAGGGTGTAGAAAAATAAGTAGGCCTCGATTGGGTATTCATCAGAAAAAATAAACTGGGCTCTGATACGTCTCTAACATATCTATAATTTTTTATTGCTCCATGCTATATTATCTACTATTTTGGACCTTATTGGGCTTTATTTTCCACTTTTATATTATTTTTGGGACTAACCTATTAACCGGAGGCCCAGCCCAGAATTGCTGTTTTTTGCCAATTTTAGTGTTTCGAAGAAACGGAATATCAAACGGAGTCCAAACGGAATGAAACCTTCGGGAACGTGATTTTCTCCCCGAACATGATCCAGGAGACTTGGACCCCACGTCAAGAAAGAAGGGAGGCGGCCACGAGGGTGGGGGCGCCCACCCCCTAGGGCGCCCCCGCTCGTGGGCCCCGCTGCTCCACCGACGCATCCTTCCTCCTATATACACCTCACGCACCCCAAACGATCGGATCTGAGCCAAAAACTTAATTCCACCGCCGCAACTTTCTGTATCCACGAGATCCCATCTTGGGGCCTGTTCCGGAGCTCCACCGGAAGAGGAATCCATCACGGAGGGCTTCTACATCAACATCATAGCCTCTCCGATGAAGTGTGAGTAGTTTACCTTAGACCTTCGGGTCCATAGTTAGTAGCTAGATGGCTTGTTCTCTCTTTTTGGATCTCAATACAATGTTCTCCCCCTCTCTCGTGGAGATCTATTCGATGTAATCTTATTTTTGCGGTGTGTTTGTTGAGACTGATGAATTGTGGGTTTATGATCAAGTCTATCTATGAACAATATTTGTATCTTCTCTGAATTCTTTTATGTATGATTGGTTATCTTTGCAAGTCTCTTCGAATTATCAGTTTGGTTTGGCCTACTAGATTGGTTTTTCTTGCAATGGGAGAAGTGCTTAGCTTTGGGTTCAATCTTGCGGTGTCCTTTCGGTGTGATGAGGGGCAGCAAGGCACGATTGTATTGTTGCCATCGAGGATAACAAGATGGGGTTTTATCATATTGCATGAATTTATCCCTCTACATCATGTCATCTTTCTTAAGGCGTTACTCTGTTTTCTTGAACTTAATACTCTAGATGCATGCTGGATAGCGTTCGATGAGTGGAGTAATAGTAGTAGATGCAGGCAGGAGTCATTCTACTTGTCTCGGACGTGATGTCTATATACATGATCATACCTAGATATTTTCATAACTATGCTCAATTCTGTCAATTGCTCAACAGTAATTCGTTTACCCACCGTAAAATACTTATGCTCTTGAGAGAAGCCACTAGTGAAATCTATGGTCCCCCGGTCTATCTTTATCATATTAATCTCCCAACACTTTATTATTGCTTTTGCTTTTTTACTTTGCTTTTATTTTACTTTGCATCTTTATACCAAAAATACCAAAAATATTATCTATCATCTCTATGAGATCTCACTCTCGTAAGTGACCGTGAAGGGATTGACAACCCCTAATCGCGTTGGTTGCGTGGAGCTATTTGTTTTGTGTAGGTATGAGGGACTCGCGTGTAGCCTCCTACTGGATTGATACCTTGGTTCTCAAAAACTGAGGGAAATACTTACTCTGCTCTGCTGCATCACCCTTTCCTCTTTGAGGAAATCCAACGCTGTGCTCAAGAGGTAGCAGGAAGATTTCTGGCGCCGTTGCCGGGGAGTCTATGCAAAAGTCAATATACCAAGTACCCATCACAATCCCTTATCTCTCGCATTGCATTATTTTCCATTTGCCTCTCGTTTTCCTCTCCCCCACTTCACCCTTGCCGTTTTATTCGCCCTCTCTTTTCCGTTCGTCTTTTCGTTTGCTTTGATGTCTTTCTTGGCTCGTTTTCTCGCTTGGTTGAAATAGTTGAGTATTTATTCCTAAACAGAGAAGCTAATATCTATGGATCCTCATCCGCTTGCTAATCTTTATAAGAGATCCAATTATGATGAACCAATTCCTAGTGATTTGGATGCACTAGATTATCTTTATAAGCTTTTGCCTGAAATCCGTAAATCTGAAAATTGTGATGAAGTGCTTCACGATAGATCTTTGAATAAAAATAATGATTGCAATGATTTTATTATAAATTCTATTGATGTAAATTATGCTAATAATATGCAAAACCCTAAGCTTGGGGATGCTAGTTTTGCTATGTCCAATAGTCATGATTGGGGAGATTCTTCTTATGAACTTGAAAATTTATTTAAGCCCCATGATGAATATAAGATTGATAATAGTGTTTGCAATAATATTGAAAGTGGGTTTGGAAGAGTGTCAACTTTAGATCCCACATATTTGGATAACATTCAATCTTATGAAATTTTTGATAAAAGTGGGCTTGGAGAAATCATGACTTTAGTTAATGATAATCCCACTATTTTGGAAGAGTGTCAACTTCGCATGCATGTGGATCGTGTTGAGAATGTGTTATGTGATAGCTATATTGTTTAATTTTCTTATGATCCTACATGTAATTATTATGAGAGAGGAAAATATGGTTATAGAAATTTTCATGTTACTAAATTACCTCTCGTTATGTTGAGATTGCTATTGTTCCTTTCCGCTTCCTTGCATATGCTAGTTTTTGCTTGCTACGATAATTTGTTTGCCTATAATATGCCTATGCATAGGAAGTATGTTAGAATTAAGTGTGTTTGTCACATGTTTTATGATGCTCTCTTTGTGCTTCAGTTCTTGTCTTTCTTGTGAGCATCATTGAATCTCAATGCCTAGCTAAAAAGGCTTTAAAGAAAAGCGCTTGTTGGGAGACAACCCAATATTTTTCCTTTCTGTTTAATAATAAATAATACATCTACCTTCTGCTTAGATGTGGTTTTATGTTCTAATTAGTGTTTGTGCCAAGTTAAACCAATAGGATCTTCTTGGATGATAGTTATTTGATCTTGCTGTAATTTCCAGAAACTTTCAGTTCACGAAAACAATTGTTAAAAATCACCAGAACGTGATAAAATAGTGATTACAATTGCTTCTGATCAATAAACAAATTGCCTAGGTCGTCCTATTTTCGATTAATTTTTGGAGTTCCAAAAGTTTGCGTTTGTTACAGATTACTACAGATTGTTCTGTTTTTGACAGATTCTGTTTTTCGTGTGTTGTTTGCTTATTTTGATGAATATATGGCTAGTAAAATAGTTTATAAACCATAGAGAAGTTGGAATACAGTAGGTTTAACACCAATATAAATAAAGAATGAGTTCATTACAGTACCTTGAAGTGGTCTTTCGTTTTCTTTCGCTAACGGAGCTCACGAGATTTCTGTTGAGTTTTGTGTTGTGAAGTTTTCAAGTTTTCGGTGAAATCTTTTGATGGATTATGGAACAAGGAGTGGCAAGAGCCAAGCTTGGGGATGCCCATGGAACCCCCAAGATAATCTAAGGACACTAAAAAGTCAACGATTTGGGATGCCCCAGAAGGCATCCCCTCTTTCGTCTACTTCCATCGGTAACTTTACTTGGAGCTATATTTTTATTCACCACATGATATGTGTTTTCCTTGGAGCGTCTTGTATGATTTGAGTCTTCGCTTTTTAGTTTACCACATACATCCTTGCTTTACACACCTTTTGAGAGAGCCATACATGAATTGGAATTTGATAGAATACTCTATGTGCTTCACTTATATCTTTTGAGCTATATAGTTTTGCTCTAGTGCTTCACTTATATCTTTTAGAGCACGGTGGTGGATTTGTTTTATAGAAACTATTGATCTCTCATGCTTCACTTAGATTATTTTGAGAGTCTTAAATAGCATGGTAATTTGCCTAATAATTATAACATGCTTGGTATTCAAGATTTGTAAAACTTTCTTTTGAGTGTGTTGAATACTAAGAAAAGTTTGATGCTTGATAATTGTTTTGAGATATGGAGGTGATAATATCAAAGTCGTGCTAGTTGAGTAGTTGTGAATTTGAGAAATACTTGTGTTGAAGTTTGCAAGTCCCTTAGCATGCACGTATGGTAAACATTATGTAACAAATTTGAAACATGAGGTGTTATTTGATTGTCCTCCTTATGAGTGGCGGTCGGGGACGAGCGATGGTCTTTTCCTACCAATCTATCCCCATAGGAGCATGCGCGTAGTGCTTTGGTTTTTGATGGCTTGTACATTTTTGCAATAAGTATGTGAGTTCTTTATGACTAATGTTGAGTCCATGGATTATACGCACTCTCACCCTTCCATCATTGCTAGCCTCTTGATGCAGTGCATTGCCCTTTCTCACATTGAGAGTTGGTGCAAACTTCGCCGGTGCATCCAAATCCCGTGATATGATACGCTCTTTCACACATAAACCTCCTGATATCTTCCTCAAAACAGCCACCATACCTACTTATTATGGCATTTCCATAGCCATTCCGAGATATATTGCCATGCAACTTTCCACCATACCTTTTTCATGACACATTCATCATTGTCATATTGCTTAGCATGATCATGTAGTTGACATAGTATTTGTGGCAAAGCCACCACTCATAATTCTTTCATACATGTCACTCTAGATTCATTGCATTTCCCGGTACACCGCCGGAGGCATTCATATAGAGTCATACTTTGTTCTAGTATCGAGTTGTAATCATTGAGTTGTAAATAAATATAAGTGTGATGATCATCATTTTCTAGAGCATTGTCCCAAGTGAGGAACATAAAAAAGAAAGGCCACAAAAAAATAGAAGGCCCAAAAAAAAGAGAGGGAAAAAGAGAGAAGGGACAATGCTACTATCCTTTTCCACACTTGTGCTTCAAAGTAGCACCATAATCTTCATGATAGAGAGTCTCTTGTTTTGTCACTTTCATATACTAGTGGGAATTTTTCATTATAGAACTTGGCTTGTATATTCCAACAATGGGCCTCCTCAAGTGCCCTAGGTCTTCGTGAGCAAGCAAGTTGGATGCACACCCACTTAGTTTCTTTTGTTGAGCTTTCATACATTTATAGCTCTAGTGCATCCGTTGCATGGCAATCCCTACTCCTTGCATTAACATCATTCGATGGGCATCTCCATAGCCTATTGATTAGCCTCGTTGATGTGAGACTTTCTCCTTTTTGTCTTCTTCACATAACCCCCATCATCATATTCTATTCCACCCATAGTGCTATATCCATGGCTCACGCTCATGTATTGCGTGAAGGTTTATAAGTTTGAGACTACTAAAGTATGAAACAATTGCTTGGCTTGTCATTGGGGTTGTGCATGATGAGAGCATTCTTGTGTGACGAAAATGGAGCATGACTAAACTATATGATTTTGTAGGGATGAACTTTCTTTGGCCATGTTAATTTGAGAAGACATTATTGCTGAGTTAGTATGCTTGAAGTATTATTACTTTTATGTCAATATGAACTTTTGTCTTGAATCTTTCGGATCTGAATATTCATACCACAATTAAGAAGAATTACATTGAAATTATGCCAAGTAGCACTCTGCATAAAAAATTCTCTTTTTATCATTTACCTACTCGAGGATGAGCAGGAATTAAGCTTGGGGATGCCTGATACGTCTCCAACGTATCAATAATTTTTTGATTGCTCCATGCTATATTATCTACTGTTTTGGACCATACTAGGCTTTATTTTCCACTTTTATATTATTTTTGGGACTAACCTATTAACCGGAGGCCCAGCCCAGAATTGCTTTTTTTTGCCTATTTCAGCGTTTCGAAGAAACGGAATATCAAACTGAGTCCAAACGGAATGAAACCTTCGGGAACATGATTTTCTCACCGAACATGATCCAGGAGACTTGGACCCCACGTCAAGAAAGAATGGAGGAGGCCACGAGGGTGGGGGGCGTGCCCCCTGCCTCCTGGCCCCCCCGTTACTCCACCGACGTACTCCTTCCTCCTATATATACCTACGTACCCCCAAACGATCAGATACGGAGCCAAAAACCTAGTTCTGCCGCCGCAACTTTCTGTATCCACGAGATCCCATCTTGGGGCCTGTTCTGGAGCTCCGCCGGAAGAGGAATCCATCACGGATGGCTTCTACATCAACATCATAGCCTCTTCGATGAAGTGTGAGTAGTTTACCTCAGACCGTCGGGTCCATAGTTAGTAGCTAGATGACTTCTTCTCTCTTTTTGGATCTCAATACAATGTTCTCCCCCTCTCTTGTGGTGATCTATTCGATGTAATCTTCTTTTTGCCGTGTGTTTGTTTAGACCGATGAATTGTGGGTTTATGATCAAGTCTATCTATGAACAATATTTGAATCTTCTCTGAATTCTTTTATGTATGATTGGTTATCTTTGCAAGTCTCTTTGAATTATCAGTTTGGTTTGGCCTACTAGATTGGTTTTTCTTGCAATGGGAGAAGTGCTTAGCTTTGGGTTCAATCTTGCGGTGTCCTTTGCCAGTGACAGTAGGGGCAGCAAGGCACGTCTTGTATTGTTGCCATCGAGGATAACAAGATGAGGTTTTTTATCATATTGCATGAATTTATCCCTCTACATCATGTCATCTTGCTTAAGGCGTTACTCTGTTTTCTTGAACTTAATACTCTAGATGCATCTTTGGATAGCGGTCGATGAGTGGAGTAATAGTAGTAGATGCAGCAGGAGTCGGTCTACTGTCTCGGACGTGATGCCTATATACATGATCATACCTAGATATTCTCATAACTATGCTCAATTCATCAATTGCTCAACAGTAATTGCTCACCCACCGTAAAATACTTATGCTCTTGAGAGAAGCCACTAGTGAAATCTATGGTCCCCGGGTCTATCTTTATCATATTAATCTCCCAACACTTTATTATTGCTTTTGCTTTTTTACTTTGCTTTTATTTTACATTGCATCTTTATACCAAAAATACCAAAAATATTATCTATCATCTCTATTAGATCTCACTCTCGTAAGTGACCGTGAAGGGATTGACAACCCCTAATCGCGTTGGTTGCGTGGAGCTATTTGTTTTGTGTGGGTACAAGGGACTCACGTGTAGCATCCTACTGGATTGATACCTTGGTTCTCAAAAACTGAGGGAAATACTTACTCTACTCTGCTGCATCACCCTTTCCTCTTCATGGAAATCCAACGCAGTGCTCAAGAGGTAGCAGGCTCATTTTCACAAACAAAAAATAGCTGGGATGGTCATGTGGTGAACATAAAATATAAGCCTGGGCTAGACGGGCCATAGCCCAGTTGAAACCCTGCTCCGTGTCAACAATAACAAAAAAAATACTGCTCGAGTAGCTACGACCCAGGTGTAAGCCGATCTTGTGCTGTTCTCTTGTCTATTAACTATATACGCTGACAATGTCGTGGGTCCCAGATGTCAGGAAACCACTAGCAGGAAGCATTTTCTTTTTCCATACGCTGACAATGGGGTATATATATAACAAAAAATGAGGAACTTCCTTGCGTCCGGCCAAGCACATGGTGGGCCCCTACTGTCATCCTCTCCACGTACAGTCCTCTGCCTGTTTCCTCTTGTTTGTTGACCATGTTGTCAAAGCGAGAGGGCGGCGCCGCGGCGAGCGCAACAAAGCGCGCGGAGGACGATGGTGAGGCCTCGGAGGTCGGCGTTAATCATTTAGGAGATGGTGGGGCGGCGATGCGTGCGCTGAGGCGCAGCTAGCCGTGGGAGGCGATAGTAGGCGGCCCCGCCGGCGCTGGTTTGGTTTTGGCAGCTCGAGGAAGACAGGACTGAAGAAACACGACCGATTATAAAAGTAGCAGGAGTACTTAACAACCTTAACTGAAACCAACAGGGGCACTTAACAACCATAGCTGAAAGCAGTATGAGTACTTATATAGGTTCAGCCGTATAAAGCACGCCTCGAACAGTACTACTTTGCCTATAGTTAACCGAAGGGTGAGGTCGCCAGGCCCCAGGACAAGGCCCAGGCACCACCTCGCGCATCCACAACCTTCTGAAAGCGACGTCATCTCACATTGTGGTCAATAAACAGGATATTCGCTTTAGAGCCATGGAAAAGTAGGAACATAATCTTCTGTCCTATTCTCTAAGATGGACGGGCCTTCATTATTTGAGACCACCCATGAATAAGTATCTTTTCACCTCCAAGGGGAATGGAGTAGGTCGACATAAACACCATGTTGTGAATAAGTGCAAGTCTGACCCGACCATGGTCAGGCATCTGTATAGGAACAATAGACCCGGGCAGTTCCTGTAAAACTATCCATAAGCAAGAGTTTATGAACAACATATATAACAGAAAACAGCTCGTACCATAAGTCTCTCAACACGGTTGGACCTGTTCAACGAGTGCAGCAGTGGCACACATATCCCACATGGCCTTCCACCATTGAAACGCCCCACAAGGACCTCAAGACGATCAATAAAGTGTAGGAACTTGTGGATGTCGTCCAAGTCAACTTCAGTGCCATGAGTAACAGGAGAGTTCTTATAGAATAACAAACGAGTAGCCTGCTTAACTCTGAAAAAACCTACACGTGCCACCAATTATAAGAAAATATTAGTTAGAAGTAGCATCTTCGTGAGAGATTCGTTGCTACTTCTAAAGTTAAATTGTGATTAGTTAGACAGAATAGGTGGATTAAGAAGTAATCGAGGCAAGAAGCAAGAACCAGATACAAAACTAACATGGATGAACAATTGGAACGACGTCAGGGTGGAAGATCGCAGTGAAGATGAGACCAGGTTCTGCTATTTCCATCAACATGCCAACTTTCAGTCCGTAACACGTGAGAAAGTTTATCCAAGTTCGGCCATAAAAAAAGCAGCGATCTTCTTGGTTCATGAACCCAACTCGAAAAATATATCCATGGCTTGTCTTCACTGTGACCATTAAACTGGTGTATTCAGTTATGGCAAGGCCGAGCATCTTGAGTACATGTGTTCTGGCAGAGCAAGGAATGCACTGCGGGAAAAATAATATGAGAACACAATGTATTCCCTATATCCAAATCTAGAAATAATTTCCTCCTTCACGTCAGTGTTGACCATGGTACTAGTACATTTTATCCAAATATAGCAATCCAAATTTCCAAATTAGTCGACAACATGTTCAAAAAACACCCACCCTCCCGGATAGAAAAGAGGATTCTAGGAACATACTGTGCGCATTTTAAAATCCTGTGTTAGGATGAGAGGGAACAAGTGTGGCGTCTCGCCGAGGGCGCAGAAACCTGTAGGGTCCTCGCACTTTGGGCACCGCAAATGAAACACACTAGATTCAAGAGGAAGAAAATGCATCAGCGCAATGGCTGCCATCCTAGGAGTACCAGCGACTAAGGGACTTGGATTTATCGGGATGGATGAATAATTGCACCAGGTTCTCCATGAGAAAACCCTATGCAATCGCCGAGCGGGGTTTTCTCTGAACAAGCCGACGAGGGAGAAGGGGATTCAGGCCCAGTGAAATATTGCCGCTTCGTCCGTCCAGCTTACTGCTAAAGCTGGAAAGGTGGGGGTTTTTATGATTTGACGGCCCATTGGGCATTATTGCGCCACTGATCGGGCGTGTCTACATGCAGTTGTGCACTCTAATTTGGTGCATATGGCATGTGGACCCCGTTGCCGGATGCCCCACATATCAGCGAAAGGAAGTAGAAAGACATGTGTAACTAGTTACACATAAATATATTTGTGACAGAGAGATACTCCCTCTATAAAGAAATATAAAGATCTTTTATATCACAACTTTATACATAATAAAAATCAAGGGGAGTATATATGACATATATATTTATAAAAAACAGTTTTTTTAACACGATATAGACAAGTTGGTGATGATGGTGTGCCTGCCATCCTGCAATATAGGCCGTCCGATTTATATCTGCTGGATAGGAAGGAAACTATGTCAATTTCGCAAAAAGGTACCCACACACCTCTCCACATTTGCAAATAAGGCCTTCCCTTGTTCATCCTTTTCTCTCACAATATAAAATACTCATACAAATGCATCTTGATGTTACGTGGAATGCACGGGCATTATGGGGGTTCAGCTGAGAAATACTCAGATAGGCTCATGGTTCTGGACTTTGGGCCACAGGCCGGTGGGCCTGCATGTTTAGGGGCCCATGTGTTCTACCTCAGCGCTTTTCATATTGCAAGAGGTCGGTACAACGCTGGTTTTAGATGCTGTCGCAAGGTGAATACACAAAATTGAATAAAGCACGGCAGCTGTTGGAATGAAATCAAACGACAGTTCTAACAAGCAATCAGAGTTGCAATTCTATCAACGATACTGTCATACTACTTATACACACAGGACACTTGTTTCACCATGCCAGAGTATTACATCAAAATCTCTTAGAGGATAGATCAGTTCGGCAGTTACGTGCTGCTATTGAAGAATTTCAAAGTTGATTTGCACCAGCTCTCCTTGCCGAGAAAGTTCGATTTTGACATCATCCCTTACCGCAAGATATGGTTTAGATTTGAACCTTGACCATCCTTTAGCATCAATCATCATGCAACCATCCTTTGTACTTACGATATATTGAGAAGGTTCATTCACACCAAGGCTGCGCATGGTAAGAGAAACTTGGCCACGATCGCCCGGATTGTTGAACGACTCCCTCGTTGCTCTAGGAATTCTCTGTTTGTAAACAAGAAGACATACACAAACAGTTAGATCAACACACTGAATCATGTGAAACAACATGGAAAGAAAAAAGAAGAAGCACTTGGGCGGCCAATGCTTACCAAGAAGGTGGACATGTCGGTTTTCGTAAGGACTTTGGTATATGAAGTGCGAACTGCAGCCCAGTCTGTTGCCGGTGCAACTGATGGTTCTGTTGCCACTGCACGGGCCAGAGCAGATGCAAGTGCAAGTGTTGGTGTAGGTGCCAAAGCCGTTGCCGGTGCCCGTGCCGGTGCGATTGGTAGTGCCGCCGCTGCTGCCGGAGATGGTGCTCCTTGTAGAGCTGGTGCCGGTGTCGGAGCAGGTGCCGGTGTCGATGCCCGATACTCCGGTAGATCAGCCTGATCCGCTGACACGGTCGGTGCCCAAAACTCAACTGGATCAGACTGAGCTGTTGCCGCTGTCAATGCAAGAGCAACTGCCTGTACTCGATCCATTGCTGAAGGTGGTACTGATGTGCGAGACAGCGGCGATCGTGTCTATTCTGCTATGATCAGCTTTCTAACTTGACTAGGCTCCGTGACCCTAATCCAGTTTTTCTTCATTTCTTTTAAACGCGAGAAGGACTAATTGTGGCGTGTTTGTTAAACCAAACTGTAGTTCATTATAGGGATTTGGCTTGTACTCAGACAACAGACTAATCCAATTTTTCCAGTAATATAAGTGATGGACAGTGCCTTCATTACTGACACGACATAATAAGTGAAACCTGCAAAAATATCCATCGTAGAGCAAACCAAACGGTTTATTCTGTGATGAATGCCACATGGAAAAACCTGCATAGTAAAATTGCACCAAAAGAAAGAAAACATGACATTAAATCAATAAGATCAAGACAGTAAATCAATAAGATTTACTTGATGTGACACGAGTGAATCCTTGCCAGGAAATCACTATGTTGAAGTACTAAACAGAAGATTGGTCGTTCAACTACGCGTGGCATGTAGGGCCCCCGCCTACTCCCACAAGCAGGATAGTCCGAAGGTCGTGACAAAATCGTATGGACCCAACATCCATGGGACTGGAAATCCTGGTGGGTGCGATAAACCCTGCAACGCATACATATATTGGATTGTAACCATAATTGATAAACCGTCCTCACAAAAAAGATGATCTGGATACTTCAAAATATACATAGACTATTCTCAGGACTCACCACACATCAAAAGCGGCGGTACTAAACAATACAGGGTTCACAAACACAAATCAAGTACTGAACAATAGTACTTACTACTGACAAGCAAAGTTGCACTAATTAAACTATGCAGACTATTTCTTGCCACCGACCTACGGGATGAACCCCGCATAACTGACTAGGCCATGGACTTCGCGAGAGATGTCTACCGGCACCATCACTATCTCCTCAACCTTGGAGAACCTAACAGAGTGGTCTTTCCACTCATAAACATGACGTTGAAGACAGGCCGCACCAGATTTGTTGGGAAGCTTTACAAGAACCACACCCTTTGAGGGAGTTCCGGACTAGGGGGTGTCCAGATAGCTGAACTATCATCATCGGCCGGACTCCAAGACTATGAAGATACAAGATTAAAGACTTCGTCCCGTGTCCGGATGAGACTTTCCTTGGCGTGGAAGGCAAGCTTGGTGATACGGATATGTAGATCTCCTACCATTGTAACCGACTCTGTGTAACCCTAACCCTATCTGGTGTCTATATAAACCGGAGGGTTTTAGTCCGTAGGACGAACAACAATCATACCATAGGCTAGCTTCTAGAGTTTAGCCTCTTTGATCTCGTGGTAGATCCACTCTTGTAACACACATCATCATATTAATCTAGCAGGACATAGGGTTTTACCTCCATCAAGAGGGCCCGAACCTGGGTAAAACATCGTGTCCCTTGTCTCATGTTACCATCCGCCTGGACGCACAGTTCGGGACCCCCTACCCGAGATCCGCCGGTTTTGACACCGACACCCTTCGTAATCGAAGGCACAACCAGGAAATTGTTGTGGTCACGTACAACCTCGAGAACACGCCTGACAACAATGCTACAGGAAAACACTAGTTCAGGACATGTGGCGACAAGGACACAACAGCTGCATAGTTTAGCAGTAGAAATCATCCTCGGGTCTTCCAATTCACACGACATGACTTTGAGAACTTCATCTCCACCATGGACCTGGTTCTAATTCAAACAGAAACCAAATATTTTATTACTACCTCCATTCAGAAATATAAGATGATTTTCGATATTTTACTCCATATATGACTACATATACACACAGAAATGAGTGAACAAAGACACTAGAACATGTCTTCAAAGGCATGAGAGCAGAGGGATTACTTGCAATATCCATAACACTAGTTACTGATGCAAATATGCCCCCTTCAAAGGTAGCATTGATGTTCATAAAGTAGTTGAAAGTAATCTATAAGATATCAGTGTCAACCTCTCGCATGTTTTGGTCAAAAGAGGAATTTAGAACCGCCATTTGGCACACAAAAATAGCATGCAAGATCACCCAGAAAATGGTACTACTAGTACTAGTACTGCATGTTAGATGAAAAAACACGATCAAGATCGAGAAAAAGATCATCAAGAAGAGATATTACCTGGACTTGCTTAATGAGTGATCCTAGAGAGTGGGGCTTGGACAGGGCGATGGTTTTGAGCTTGTCTGCGGTAGTCTCGGCAGGGTGCTTGCGCTTCTTCGTACCATGAGCCTCGACGGTTTTTTCTAGAGCCATAGACATCAGATCGGCCGGTGCTCCAGCATCTATCAAGAAACTATCAAATAGAAATAAAAGAAAAGAAACCATAATCACAAACCCAAAAGAAGAACAGAGAGGGAGTTATAGGATCAGTCTCAGGGTTGCAAGACCAGGCCTTGGCCAAAATCAACACCATTGATGCGCTCACCTTTCCTTCTTCGGGAGAGCAATGGCAGAAGCAGGTCGTGGCTTTCTTGAAGAAATGAGAAACAAGATGAGGGAGAAGCGAGGGTTGCGTAGAGAGCAAGCTGAGAGAGAAGAGTGAAATGATGGTTGCTTCGTTCGTCCAACTTACTGCTGGAAAGGAGGGGGTTTTGTGATTTGACATATCATTGGGCATTACTGCGTCACTTTGATCGGGGAAGTCTACCGTGCAGTTGGGCACTCTACTACGGAGTAATTTAGTGCATGGCTGGTGGACCCTGATGATGGCGGTCCCACACGTCGGTGAAAGTGAGTAGGAAAGTTCCCTACGACAGTCGAGAAGGATGCGCATGGTAGAGCGACTCCACTATTTTTTCTGAAGAAAAAAAATGATTACAACATGCGTTTCCACTCTTACGACGGAGGAGTGTGAAACACGGTAGCCACTTGAACATACACAGTTCTCCTACTACTAGGCATGTGCACTGGTTCATACGCCAGTACTACATAATCTTGTTGGTAGTGTAGGAGTAAGATATGACGATAACAAATGATGTTGTGCGCATGTCAACTATATGAACAGTAATATAACTATATTGAGATGAGAATGCAACCAAACACACCCACACGCTTTGTGCTACAGTGACTGATCTGCACCATCTGATTTTGATCCAACGGTCATGTTGCACCGAGACATGGACATGCCCATGCAGAGGACGCCTAAACACCACCGAAGTCTCTCTGCTTCTCGAGGCGCACGACGTTGGTGATGCAGGGTGCAACGGCCCGCAGAGCCCGCTCCCGGTCGACGGGAGCCCGCTCGTCAAAGATGGCGTCCAATGGCACGAATGGATTCCGGTGACGGAGCCCTGAGAGGATTCGCCCGGCAACGGTGGCGGCAGCCCGCAACCCCTCCTTGTCCAGCTCCGCCCCCACAATCGCGAGGAGACGGCTCAGCTCCTCGGAGATATAGGTGAAGAAGGAGACCAGGTCAGGAAGCCGCAGCTCATTGAAGTCGATGGGGTAGTCGAACCGGTTTAGCCCGACGGCCGGCATGGTCGCGCTGGCATGACGGTAGGCATCGCGCAGCCGCAACACTTGCGTGGCAATTTGGTCCACCAAGTGGCTGAGGCTATCCTGGACCTCGTCACGATCGGCCCGCTGACGCTCCAACCGCCTCCCCTGGCGGCCTATCGTATCTCCCATTTTCTGCAGCAACGCCGCCGCCGCCTCAAAAATCTTTGTGGTGGACGCCTGCCGCTTTTGAAGCTCCGTGAACTCCTGCACATAACGGAGGAGCATGGCACTCCTCTCCTCCTTGAGCTCACAGTGCTCCACGTCCTTGGCCCTGAGCTCCGCATCCTTATCCTAGAGCTCTTGTGTCAGGCGCCTCATCTAAGACTCCGTGATCTGCTGCGCCGCCATGGCACCAGGTAGAAGCAATGGGGAGAGGAAGCAAAGGGGGCAAAACGGCTGAAAGGCAATGCAATGTACGGGAAGGCGGAGGGAGCCAACCGGGGAGCGGGGAATCTTTAGGTTTTCACCATGGGAAAACACCAGTCCACGACTTCTCGCATCAGGGAGCAGTGGGTTTTACTGGCGGAGTCACCGTGACTAATTACTGTTGCGCCTGCTCCCGTCAATAAAAAAATTAAAAATCCTGCCGCGCCTGCTCCCGTCAATCAAAAAATTAAAAATCCTACCGCGCCTGCCACACCCAAAGACTAGAGCAACATCGCGGTGGATATTTAAATTTACCTGCCGGCAAGGAGATAAAAAAAGGGGTGAAAAAACAAATGTGGCGGCGGCCTAGCTAATCGGTCGCACTAGCCCAACTAGCTAGCCACCGTGCTTCACTGATGTACTCGGCGGGAAAGGTGGTCTTTCATGATTTGAATACTCATTTACTTGCTTCGGCACTATGACCGAGGAGGACCCACAAAACGCGCGGTAGGGCGTCCCACGTATTGGCAAGGAAGAATATATGTGTGCACCACTCGGGAGGACCCCGAAACCGCGTGGTAGGGTGTGCCACGTATCGGCACGGAGGAAAAATGTGCGTGTAAAAATATATCAGACGTAGTAGTACCTATGGTTCGACCTCGGGACCCAGCCAGTCGGTCAAAAACACCCCACTAGCTACACAGCTTCATCATGCTAACGTGGCACGGAGGATAGGTGTCGTTAGCTCCGTCTCGACCAGCCAGAACGTCTCTTGTTCTAGGCGATTCTTCTATTTTCCAAGCTTTTTTTTGTTATAATAACACCACGACAAGCTAGCGCCGCTCTTTGTGTGTGCCCGTGTGTCTAAAGGTTAGACGATGGAGACGAGAGAGAGATCACCGACCTGGGACCCACCAGTAAGTGAGTCAACGGTCATGCACGTGCTGACGAGGCACTCCCTCTACTCTACTCAACGTAATACAATATAAAATCAAGTTATGGGACAAAGCCAACAACCGTTGTTGTTTCGGGCTATCGACTCACGCTTTGTAGTCCAGGTTGCCAGTTCGAATCTCGTCTTTTAGATTTGTAAGTTTTAGGTCCAAATTTGATCAATGACAAGTGGGACACCCGTGTGTTGTTCCGATATTTCAGTGCAGGATGGTTTTTTGGACAAACACTTTGCGCGGTTAGACAAGTAATGGCACGAGTTGCACGTATTTTGCAAGTTTACGAACAAAAATGACAACGGCATAGAATATCACATCCACCCCGCAGCTTAGATGCTATGGTGATACGAGGAAGGTTGTCAGAATCGCGATTTTGAATCGGATCGGAGCTCTGATGGTAGAATCGTAAATCATAGAATCTTCACTACCAGGATCTTAGAAACGTAAATTTTAAGAACTAAAATCGTAGAATTAGATAGGTAAGTTTATATCGTAAAGTCGTAGAATCGTATAATAGAATCGTGATTCTAACAACCTTGGATACGAGTTTTACATCGTTGGAAGTGATATCCAATAGCTTGGGAGTAGTCTTTGTAATTATGCGCAATTTCCAAACTCTCCAAAGGTTTTTTTGCAAATAAAACATTCAGGCCTCATGTGTGCTGCTGCATCATGGATCCAACGGCTCCCCGTTGCTCATATTAGGTGCCCCCCGTAGCTTAATTAGCCGCTATGATGATACGAGCATCTAGGTCGTAGGATCTGTGATCAGATGGCACATGCGTAGTACTTGTACTTTCTGCGCAATTCCCAAACTCTCTCAGTCGTATATTGCAAAAACATTCAAACCTCCTAGTGTGGGCCGTTAGATCTTCGTGAACTCGTACCACCATAGAATCTACGGTGCGGGAGCACCTCATATTCACCCGTGTGAGAAAACATCAGGTACTCTTGCAGCTTGGATGCTACGGTGATACGAGCTTCGAGGTTGTTTGATCTGAGGTCCTATGGAATTTGAGCAGTCTTTGTGCTTCTAAGCAGTGGCCGAACTCTTTGGGGGCTTTTTTGCAAAAAACCATTTGAACCACCGAGGAGTTGTTGGGTCACAAATCCAACGGCTCCGAAGAGCTTGTATCACCAAAGCATATAAGGTGTGGTAGCACATGATATTCTTACATACAGGAGAATATGATGTCCTCCTTCATCTTAGATGCTACGGTGATACGAGCTTCGAGGTCGTTGGATATGGGATCCAAGGGCATCTGAGTAAATTTTGTACAAATTGTGTGCAATTCTAAAACTCATTAAGGTTTCCTATAAATTTTTTAAGACATCACGCGAGCTGCTATATCTCAGATCTACAAGCTCCAAGCAACTCCTATCAGCATATAGCATCTAAGGTGTGGGGGCAGATGCTATTATCTCGAGGAGGAGGGGGGGGGGGTGCACAACCAATCGGTGTTTGGGAGCTAGGGTGGGGACAAATATAATCTAAACAATCCTAAACAGAGCTTCACAAATTTATCTAAAGTCGAGGGGTTAACCCCCGACAATCTACATAGCTCCGCCTAAACACAACATTTGCATGTACTGTAGTACTAGACTTAATATTCATGTTTTAGTTTCCTTTTCATTTTAAATATTGAATTGAGGACCATGAATGTCTCACATTTTACTCCCTTCGTTCCTAAATATTAGTCTTTTTAGAGATTTCAAATGGACTGGCACATACTGATGTATATAGACATATTTTAGAGTGTAGATTCACTCATTTTGCTCTGTATGTTGTCACTTGTTGAACTCTCTAAAAGACTAATATTAAAATGTATGAGTATTTTGAATTCGTGTCATACATGCATGGTTTGGAAAAATAGATGAACTATACTTATTGGATTGTTGTTGTGTTCGTGTGTGTGTGTGGGGGGGCATATGCTTGATACATACAAAGTTTTCTCACCACCATATTGTTCATCTTTTAAATTTGAATTTGCAATGAAAACTTACTAGGGATACCATGAAATGTGAAATCCACGTTGAGATCACTATATCACAAACTCACTCTAATTCAAGAACTCGTCATAAATCAATTACCACGTCGAGATTACTATTTGCAAGGAAAATACGGGCATTGTAATACACATAGATTCATTCGTCAATTTAAAAGATTCCTGCGTATTCTCGAATGGTACCCAACGACGTACCAGCCAGACCTTGGCTCATGTTGATCCTAAATAAAAACCGGGCTCGTGTCCTTCTAGTGGCGTGCATGGTACGCACATTAGCCAAACCCAACCAGTCGAGCCTCCGCGTTTCGAGTCAAAATATCTGGCAGCCAGAATTCCAGCCCTAGGAAATTCACCTCATGTCCCCGGTCCATAATGACTACCGATGAACAATGGAGGGAGGATTTAGTAACTAGAAAACGTTACCTAATGTTCCGAGCACGGTTCAATTCCCTCGGTCGCTGCTCCCCAAGGTCACTCGTCAACTGCATTGCCTAGTACTACTACTACTACACCAGGATGAGGATAGAATTGAGCCAGTTTGTTCGTGCCTAGTACTACTTGAGTTAATATATCAGGGACCCCTAAAAAAGAGTTAATATATCAGGCAAGGCACTGGTACAGACGGATTATCCTTTTACTCTACATATATAACTTTTCTGAAGTCTAACTAAGCAAAATGTTTGACCAAATCCTTAAGAAATACAACAGGACAGATGTATCGCTTGAAAATTTATTGCATGATGCATGTTATGATGTTGTTTCGAATCTTGTATTTTAAATTTCGGAAAATCCAAAAGTGACCAGGAATTCATGAAACTCAGCATGGTCACGTGATATGGCACAAATATTCCTTCATAATTTTTTTCTTCAATTTGAGACAAGCTGCTTATGACAAGTTGCACAAATGAAGAGCTAAGGTATTTTGGAACAAAGACCTGTCACGTTAAGGCGAACGCTTTCACTATTTAAACCGTGGGCATTTACGTGCCGCCACGAGTCCCGCTTCTCATCGGTAGGTGTCGTCCGAGCAAGCGTGTGAGTCGACAGGAGGCGTGCGAGCAGATCGCTGCGCTGGCTGATAGGGAAGCGTGCGAGCAGACCGCTGGCAGGCTCACCGGGTGGTGAGCCCTTTGACCATGCTCCGCCGCCCACCTTCGTCCCAACTGCTCCCACTTTTAATGTCAGCGGCGCCGCAGTTTAAAATCAACCCCGCACTACCCGGTATCGCTACAATCTTCTCTCTTCCTCTCCGATTCTCCTGTCGTCTACCTCCAACCAGCCTGACCTAAACAGCCATGCCACATCACGATGGTCTGCCCTTAGTCTTCCAGTTTCCTGAGGAAGACACCCAGCCGGAGTCTCAAGAACATAAGCCGCTTTGGGACGAGCTTGAACCGACCTTGCGGGAAGACGCCACGCCAGTCCCCGCTCCCGTTCCGGCTCCCGTCGCCCCGACTGCACCAGCGCCCATCCCCATGGCATCGATGGGCTGGGAGCCGCACATTGCTGCCAAGCTTGATGCCACAGGATTCCACGAGGTCCCCGCCGACTTTCACGCGCCCGTGCACCTGCTAGCGCATGCGCTTCGCGCGCTGCATCGACACACGTCCGTCCGCGGTGCCGTGCACCTACCAGCGCGATATGCCGCTGCTGCGTGCTGACAGCGTGTCGCGCCGTGCACCGTAATGTCTCCACCACACCGTTGACAGTGCATGTCCCCGCGCGGGTGCCAGTGCCCCCTTCCGCGGCATGGATGGCCGCCGTCGATCGCATCCTTGCACCAACGCCAGTCGCCTCGTCCCGCTAGTTGACTCGCTCCTGGAGACCGAAGTCCAGAACATTGTGGCCTTCCTTGAAGCTAGGGCCAACGTCCAGGAGTACGCCAACAACGGAGCAAGAGACCACCGTCGCCGTCGTTGTCACCGTCGGTCAGTGGCCCGACGACACACAGAGCACGGCAGAGGAGCCCCTTCCCACTGCAAGACGCCCCCGCCACCGCAGCGTAATCTAAATTTGCCAATGAAAACGTTCGGATTGCCATGCTTAAAATCCAAACGTTTATCATTTCCATTTATTTTAGATCGATCGTCATATGAACGTAAAGTCGGAGTCAGACTGAATGAAATCTATGGTTTGATTGATTGAATGTTCTGCTAGAGCCGTATCAAATTAAATATAAAACGTCATCAAGCCACATGTATTCCTTCTCATCCAATGACCTAGACTTCTTCAATGTCGAGCGCTCAACACGTTTAGCATGCAGTTAATTTCATGCCAAAAATAGTGCTAATCACATAATAACACGCAAATAATATCCTACTTAATATCCGCATGCACTTAATATACTTCCAAATTAACGTGCATTGGACGTACACATTGAATAGTACTACTAGTACGTGAAACTGGTGCCGTAACTTGTGAACGCGTCCAGATATGGTCAACAACAACATCGCCTGCGAGTTCTTCGTGTTTGCCCGTGCGTCTAAACGCAGAAGGGGAGGAGAGAGAGAGAGAGAGCACACATGGAACCCAGTAGTAAGTGAAGGCGAATAGTACGTGCTAACGAGTCGGTCCGACTAATATACTAAAAATAATATTACATCTTATCTATTAAATAGGCTATGGTAATATAAAAACATTATATGAACAAAGGGGGGTACAACAAACATTTCTGTTCTACGTATGTTTCCTATTGATGTGTGGCTTGAAGGCCCTGGTCGCATGTTTGATCCTCGTCCTTTATTTTTTAATTTGTATATGGGTCCAAATTTGTTTCATGATAGGTGGGCCCCTCGGTGTGTAGTTTGTGGCACTTTAATTTGTGGGTCGAAATTAATTCCATTCCAAGTGGACTATCGGTGTGTAGTTTTGTAGCTTATTTGTATTAATCAGAGTTTTTTGCAATAATACCATGGTGCGACGTTGAAGGTGAGAAAGGACGTGCGAGAGACCGATGACCGAGCCAGAGAGAAATCAATTGGGCGAGGTGCGGGGGTTGCAATGGTGTTTGGAGTAGTTGTGGGCCGAATGCTACGAAAGTATAATCTACCACCGGAATAAATGCCTACACAAATTAATCCAAGGTTAGAGTCCCCCTCGCAATGTAAATAGCTCCGGCTTTGCGAGGTATGGAGAGGTAGCTTCAATGTGTGGGAGATACGGCGTGAGAAAGCGAGGTCAATCAAAAGACATATAGATAGAGAGACAAAGTGAGTGTGGTCCGGCATTCATTGAAAAGATATATATGCTCTGGAGAGATATTGTCCGATTGAGCTTTTGGGAAGGGTGAGGGCTGTAAGATAGAGCTTGAGAGATGATCCAGTCACATACATGTAGATATATTTTGTGCGTGGGAGGAAGCAAGGTCAATCAATTACATATATAAAGGGAGAGAGATTGGGCGAGTGTGGGCCGTAGTGCGATCGAAAGAGTGATACGGGTTGGAGAGAGTGACCTAGATAGACAATGTGCGTGAGAGAGTATACAATATGAATATGTCGAATTGGGCTCAAACATGGAGATATACCGTTTGTGTCCGAGAAACAGCGAGGTCAATTTAGACATACAAAGAGAGATAGAGATAGAGAGGGAGGGAGAGAGAGAGAGAGACTGAGCGAGCGTGGCCCGCCATGAGGTCGAAAGAGTGG
This sequence comes from Aegilops longissima, assembly GCA_021605205.1. NCBI lineage: Eukaryota > Viridiplantae > Streptophyta > Magnoliopsida > Poales > Poaceae > Aegilops > Aegilops longissima. The sequence goes on from CM038679.1 coordinate 206,570,446, forward strand.
GGGCGGCTTGGATGGACTGACCTAGATAGACAATCTGTGTGAGAGAGTATAAAGTGTGTCGATCAAGGCCCGAACAAGGAGATATATCATTTGTGTGTGAAAGAAAACGAGGTTAATCGAGACTCAGATAAAGAGAGCGAGATTGAGCGAGTGTGGCCCGCCGTGCGGAAGAAAGAGTGAGACGATCTCGAGGGAGTGACCTAGATAGACAACGTGCGTGCATGCGTGCGCACGAGAGGTTGGGGGCTAGATAGGCAATGCATGTATCTAGCGAGAGAGGGTGGGAGGGAGAGAGAGAGAGAGAGAGAGAGAGAGAGAGTTCGGCATGGGGTGAAAAGGAGGGTGTGTGAGGTAAATACATTTGATAACAGAGTGGAAAAATTGGGTTGTATAGTTGAGAGAGTTAGTGATCGAAACATGGAGAGAAAGAATGAACGTGTGTCGGAAACCAATAGCTTCCTAAGCTGGTTAGGAGAGGAAGATTGACCGATACAGGAAGTATGTAGCGTGTGTGCCGAGGGGGGGCTAAAAACAACATTTGAATGTAGATAGTACTAGATTTAATATCGATGTTTCAATTCGGTGTACATTTTAAGATTTGAACTAAGGACCATGCATATGGGTAATTACTTCGAATTCGTGCCATACTATGTTTGGAAAAGTTGACATTGACTCGATTGTTGTGCTATTTTTGTAGGTCATATGTTTGAATCCATCGAAAAGTTTTCTCACTACCATGGTGTTCATCATATACATATGAATTTGTATTAAAAAAGTAGCGTGGATATAGTGAAATGCGAAATCCATGTTAGAATTGGAGATCGCTATGTGACACACACTCTAATTCAAATAACTAATTATGTGACACACACTCCAATCCACATTAGTTTGGATACCGTGGATACCGTTTCATTTTTTTCTTTCAAATAACTCCTCATTAATTAATTTATAGTATCTCGTTCCGAATGACTAATTATTGGCAAGGAAAACACGGGCATAGTAATACTTACAGATTCGTTTGCAAATGAAAGAAGATTCATTTGCATTCTCAAATCTCCTCTCAAATGTAGGCGCACCAGGCAGACCAGGGTCGTGTCGTGGTGGTCGCGTGTGTCGTACGATGGCTTAGCACCCAGCCATCCACCCCCTCCCTTCCTCCCCCCTCCCCCCCCCCAAAAGGAGGACGACAAAATAAGTTCGCGCTTTCACATTTAGGATTGAAATATCTGGCGGCCCCAATTCTAGCCCTGCAAAATCTCCCTTCTCCACCGTCCCCTTCCGCGCCAAGATTGCTCAAATCACCAATTCGCCGCCAACCTAAGCAAAGTTCGAATCGCCCCTCGTCTCATCTCTTTGCCCACCTCTATGCCGGACGACAACGACGAAGACGACGGTCGCGCTTCACCACCTCACCGGAGCTACCTCATCTACGCCCTCGTCCACCGCACGGGGTGGTCCACCGACAACGTCGGCCGCTGCATCCGACGTGCCTCACAGACACCGACTTCCACCGCATCAGGTGCACTTCACCGACGCCATCTCCCACCTCACCGGGGCTACTTCACCAAGCACATCGTCGCACCTCCGCCCCCCGAGGCCGTTGGGGCTTCACCAACGGTCTCGTCTACCGCATCATAGCGCTCTGGTGCCACACAAGATCTGCATCCGTGCGGGGCCGCCCAACGCCAGCGCATCACCCTCAACGGCTCTGAAGTAACCCGCACTCTAGCTAGGCTAGCATGCCCAAACGCCGGCCCAAACTAGGTATCCACACATCACTCCCTTGTGCACTGTTCCGACGATGTTTGGATATCCTTTCACTGCTCTCTTAGCTTACACCCCTATGGAACTCTGACTTTAACTCTTATTTCTTCTAGAGATATCATCTGAAACAAGCAAAACCATTTTTAGCAAAGCATGACGACGCTACGAGATATGGTACACATCCTGCACACCCGTATAACCTTGTAAGTATCTGTCCTCTGGTACAACAGGAAGGTCGATTCCTCTTATTTGATCAATCATTCGCCGTGCCAAAAATGCAGAGGGGGATGCAAGGAGCACAAGGCCTGCACATCCAAGCAAGTGGTAACATGGACTTGTACATGGAACATCCCAAGCGCAAGCAGAGCTGCAGTGATCCTATACAACGAGCTAGTGTAAGTCCCTGCATTTCATTTAATTTGTACTAGCATATGTGTTTTATTTGTGTGAAGTGGTGGATCCACGAATTCAAGTTACCAGGGGCGAACATTTAACTTAAAAAATACGAAGGCACTTGCACTCCGGAAATCAACATAACTTGATAAATGAGAAGCTACATGCACTTTGAAAACTAGCTAATTATCCAAAGTAGTTCAGATTATAAACCACTAAGTGATGCAAGCACCAAAAAACACAAAATGCAACATGGTGTACAAGGACTACTAACATGGTCTGTACCTGCTTGAATTATTCATTCTCTGGCTGAAAGTATCAAAGTGTAATTGCACCTATAACTAGTGCGCAAACTGCATATCAATATATCTATCCTGCACAAGTATGCCAATAGTTTCAAACAACAGATTAGAAAAGTATTTATGCTACATTGTCATGATACGGGGACTTTCTGGTAGATGGCCTCGATGTTTCCTCAAGCCATGAAAATGTACTATAATTTGCTTGTCATCAATGCCTACAAATCTCTATGTCTCTCTCAACATAGCAGATCATCATTAGACACTAAATCCTTCATTAGGAGCTTGCAAAATGCTTGCATTAGATCCCTCATTAGACAATATATGTTCATCACCAGGAGCATGTAAAATGTTTGCATCAAATCCTTCATTAGAAGTCTGTTCATTAGACACTTGAGCTCAAGAACAACATGAGCTTGTATGTTTGCACGGAAACTTGATTAGATACATCAGATTGGATCGACCAAGTATTGATTGGGGGAGTTATAAAATAAGCAGAAATTGGTTTTATTTTCTCATAGATTCCCCAAATACAAGCAGTTTTACAACACCGTCAGCTTTAACTATTGGCCAGAAATTGAACAGTTGAATTAGATGTAATCAGGGATGTGATGTACCTGCTCGTTGCACATGCTACTCTTGCAAGCTGCGATTGTCCGTTTGCGCAAGCTCGATGCCATGCCCGTGCTGCCTCCCACGCAAGCTACACCCAGGGTTGGATCTTCATCTTCTTGTCCTTCCGTTTGATTGAAGCCCGGCGACAGCCCTCCAACGATGGCGCGAGGAAGTGCCGCGTCAGTCTGTCCAACGGCGGCTAGGTTAGGAGCGAACCAGACTAGAGGCTGGAGCGAACGAATTGGGATTTTCCTACTGTCGATCGATATGGGAGGCGCTCCTTTGGGCCGCGAGGCTACTATAGGGCCTGCCTTGCACTTACATTATTGGCCCATCCAAATTGAAACATTTTTCTTCATTTTTTACATTGCCTACTTGTGCGTTGGGCTGAACAAAACTAGCATCGGCCAACCTGGACGACTCAAACTAGTTGCACACTTTCCAGCCACCCGAAGCGGCCGCCCATACCAGCCCCTATGGTGGTGTCACCCCTTTTTTGTGTATGATTGGGGTAGTGAAAAATATTCCAGTGGCGCTTTTGATTTACCCACAGACTGATTGAATGCTTGTTTCTATGAACTGAGTTCGCCAATAATGTGAAGGATGCCAGTCTTTTCATCCTATTGTAGATTGCTTAGATCTCGATATGCCAAATGTAATCGCATGAAATATACAGTAAAAACCAGTGTGATGTGTGTGGCTACAACTAGTCTGACTACACGTCCTCATATAACATATCAAGGAAGCACTATCTTACCAGATTGACCATTCGACTTACCAATGCAGTGTGGAAGAAAGAAGTATTGGGACTGTGTATCGAAGCAATTGATGCCATGGACTCCTTCGTAGAACCTTGTAAGCGAAAAAGAAGTTGCAGTGTGCCTGTACAAAGATCTAGCGTAAGTTCAGTTATCTGCTTCTCAGAATTTTAGTTAGCCACTTATTGCAAAATTGTTCAATTACATTGCTTGGCTTAATTTAGGTTGCTACTGATTACATAATGCCATAGCCTGTTAATCCTATTATAGACTGTGCCTATCTATGTGTTTGATACTTACTGTTAAGAATTACCTGTTTGCCTGAACTTAAATAGCTACTTAAGCACGTAGATTGCTGGTCATATTTACTTCTAGGGTGCAGCAGAATTCACGTGTAATTTACGTTCTGATACCCTGTTTGTTTAAATGGTTTGCTGTTATGTCACGCCCAATATGCGACCCTATCCAAAAGGAACTCGACGGTCCCACCAAGGATAGACCCGCATATTGGAACGCTTTTGCAAGGTGGATATCATTACATCGACATTACATAATAGTGGGGATACATCCAAGACATACAATGCCACAAGAATACATCAACATCATATACAAGATCAACATCCGACTACGGATGAAACATAAACATAAACTCAAACGACATCCACCCTGCTAGCCCAGGCTGCCGACCTGGAACCTATCCCCTGATCAAAGAAGAAGCAGAAGAAGAACTCCAACACAAGCAAACATCGCTCTCGCGTCATGATCATTGCATAAACCTGTACCTGCAACTGGTGGTGTAGTAATCTGTGAGCCACGAGGACTCGGCAATCCCATTACCATGGGTATCAAGACTAGCAAAGCTTAAAGGGGAAGGAAGGGGTAAAGTGGTGAGGTTGCAGCAGCGGCTAAGCATATATGGTGGCTAACCAACACAAATGAGAGCGAGAAGAGAAACAAAGGAACGGCCGTCAACTAGTAATGATCAAGAAGTGATCCTGAACTCCTACCTACGTCAGACATAACCCAGAAACTGTGTTCTCCTCTCGATCAACCCCGAAAAGAGACACTCACGGTTACACACACGGTTGGTGTATTTTAGAAGAGTTTGCTTCAAGTTTACTACAACCGGATATAACAAATTCCCATCGCCACATAACCGCGGGCACGGCTCTCGAAAGTTTATACCTGCAGGGTGTCCCAACAGCCCATGATAAGCTCTCGCGATCAACGAAGGATATTCCTTCTCCCGGAAGACCGATCAGTCTCGGAATCCGGCTACAAGACATTTCGACAGACAATAAAACAAGACCAGCAAAGCCGCCCGGATGTGCCGACAAATCCCGATAGGAGTCGCACGTACCTCGTTCTCAGGGCACATCTGGATGAGCAGTCCGTACAACTAAAACCAGACCTCAAGTTTCCTTGAGGGGGCGCTGCACAGGGCTCTAGTTCGGACCAAGACTCGAAGGAGCACTGGTCCGGGGTGGCTAAAATAAATATGACCCTCGGGCTCCGAAACCCAAGGGAAAAAGGGCATATGTGAGGCAAATGGTAAAACCAATGTTGGGCCTTCTTTGGAAAAGTCTTATTCAAAGCGAACTGTCAAGGGGTCCCATAAATCACCCGACGCGTTAGGGACGCAAAATCCGGGAACATAACACCGATATGACGGAAACTAGGCGGCAAGAGTGGAACAAAACACCAGGCATAAGGTCGAGCCTTCCACCCTTTACCAAGTATATAGATGCATTAATTAAATAAGATATATTGTGATATCCCAACAAGTAAACATGTTCCAACAAGGAACACCATCTCCATGTTCCAACAAGGAACAAACTTCATCTTCACCTGCAACTAACAACGCTATAAGAGGGGCTGAGCAAAGCAGTAACATAGCCAAACAATGGTTTGCTAGGAAGGGTGAAAAGGTTAGAGGCTGACATGGCAATTAGGTAGGCTTGAGCAACAAGTGATAGGTAGCGCAGCATAGCGATAGAACGAAGCAACTAGCATAGCAATGATAGTAGTGAGATCCAGGGTAGCGGTCATCTTGCCTGAAATCCCGCTAGGAAGAAGAACGAGTCCATGAAGAAGACGAGCGGATGAAGCCGAACCAAGCGTGAGCGAGCGAATCCTCGACGATAGCAAGAAACAGAACTAACAAGAAGAAGCACACAACATAGGTAAACACACCACACATGAACAAGGCATGATGCACAAACAAGCATGATGCATGACAAGACTACATGAAGCTACTCATGGCAAGAGATGATGCAAACAAGAGCAACACCTCAAAGCAAGTTTAAATGAGGCCGGGAACAACATATAACAATTCCGGTAAGTCCTCATATTCAAATTTCGAAATTGGTCCAGATCTGAATAAACCTTATGTTCAAGTTGTTAAACAGCAAGTTAAGACGCACCAACATGATCTACACGAAATTCTAGTCAAGTTACATATAAAGTTCATTAGATTTGGAGCTACGGTCTAGAAGATATGAGCAAAACAAGTTGAACATGGCATTGATGCAAAATGCATACAAACATCAAACAAGCACCTCAAAACATGGATGCAACATTATAATATGAAACTACATGCAAAATCAAGCAAGTTTCATATAGAGCACACTCAAAATGGAGCAACGGATCAACACATACACCCTATACAAGTCATGACAACAATCTGTCCAAAACAGCAACTAGGCATATTGCAAGCATCAAAACAACATGCTACAGCATCTCAACATAAGAACAAAAGGCATGGGCATGATGTACAGGTAAAGCATGACAAAACATGAACACTGAGCTATCTCCAGAAATCACTAGAACATGCTCAAAAACACATGGCAAGATTGCAAATAATAAAAGTTTCAGACTTAACAGGAAATAACATCAGGTTGCAATGTTTAGAGCTATCAAACAACATGCTACAGGAACTTATCATGGCAAACAAAGGCATGCCATGAATCTACTAATTGCATAGAAGAAAAGTCCTTTACTGACCATGAGCCAAAAAGGATCAGAAGATACGATAGCACCCATGTAAACATAGCAAGTTATATTACAGATTCATACATGGCAGGAACAACAATAAGTAGGCATGTTGGTGAGCTTGAACCACTCACCACAGAGCAATACATGGCATGGAAAGGCAACCAACAGTAAGAAGACATGGCATAGAGGCTATACATGGCAAGAACAACATCATAGCATACACGGATCAACTACAACAACCTTGGCAAAATTGAATAACATGTAAACAATCTGCCAGGAACATTTTATAGCAAAAGTAGAGCTCGATTGACTCAAGCTATGGCACTCCATAATTGCAAACAAGGGCATGGATGGATAGAGAATAACCATTTGTTCAAAACATCCTTGCTGAAGTATCTCAAAATAAGCATGGATCTCTCGGTAGCATCAAGTTAACATGGCATGAAAATATCAGCAGAACAGGGGCTGAAATCAGCAACATCATGAAGCCTAGTTTGCATGCTTGTGCTAGTCACCACAGAGATCACAAAAATACATGGCATACACCCTTGTAAAGTGGCATGGCATATTACAAAACACATGTAGGACTCAAGTTCATAGGATGCACACATCAATCATGGCAAAAATGACAAAAGTGCATGTTCTGATAAGAATCTGAAACTAACATCACATAGCCCTCTTCTAACAGCATTTTGGGCATCAAGATGAGCTCAAAAGAAAATGATGCAATGAGATGAAATGATCTACTCTTCGAGACGAACAATTTGACATATTACACGCACGAAACGGAGCAATATGCAGAGAGTTATGGCATGATGAAAATGCAACAAAATAATCACAGATTCGGGACTTGGTGGATTTCGGATGGGGGGGGGGGGAAAGAAGTCAACCGAGGCCACGGACGAGGAGGACGCTGGGATCTCGCCGGAGATGGAGGGAGAGGTCACGGAGTCCTCGGGAAGGCCTTGGCGGCCCGGACGGATCCGGCCGGCGGCGGCGACGAGGAGGTCCGGCGGCGAGGCGAGGCGAGGCGCTTGGCGCGGCGAAGCTCTCGGAGCTCATCGGCAGCAGCGCAGGGCGCCTCGAGCGGCCGGGCGCGAGGAGGGAGGCCGACGGAGGCGCTCGGCTCCGGCGCACTGGGGCGGGGCGGAGAGGTAGGGCGGAGGCGGAAGCCGCGCGGGCGGGCGGGGGACCGGAGGGCGCGGGCGGCCGGCCAAGGCGGGTCGAACTGGTGGGCCCGACCAGACCCTCCATGCCTGGCAAGGGCGGGTGAGGAGGAGAGAGGAGGCCGGCTGGCCACGTGGCGCTTGCGGCATTGGAGGAGCGGCGGCGGGGTGAGGTGGCGTCCCGGATTGGTCGAGGCGGCGTGGAGGCTGGGCGTGTCCGCCGTCGGCGGACATGTCCGGGCGCGGAGGGAGGATTTAGGGTTTCATCTGCGATTTAGGCGGGAGGGACACATATTTATAGGTAGAGGGAGCTAGGAGAGTCCAAATGAGGAGCGGTTTTCGGCCACGCGATCGTGATCGAACGACCGAGAGCATGGAGGGGAGTTTGCTGGGTTTTGGGCCACTTTGGAAGGGGTGTTGGGCTGCAAACAAAAGAGGGCTTTGCGGTTACCCGATTAACCGTTGGAGTACCAAACGACCTCCAAATGATCCGAAACTTGACAGGCGGTCTACCGGTGCTATACCAAGGCTGCTTGACAAACCTCGGGCCGTTCCGAGAAAGTTTAACACCCGCACACGAAAAGAGGTAAAGAGGGCGCCGGGAGACATAGGAGTGCCGGATTGCAAAACGGACAACGGGGAAAATGCTCGGATGCATGAGACGAACATGTATGCAAATGCGATGCACATGACGACATGATATGAAATGCAGATGATGACGTGGCAAAATGCAGAATGCAAGCACAAGACGTGGCAACGACGGCGAATAACTGGCGGACACCTGGCGCATCGGACCCGGGGCGTTACATGTTATCACTTGTAGCACTAGTAATGTTTGCATGTTCATAGATAGACAACTGTCAGGTTTATATGAGGGACACCATCTTTTTAGCTTATATATGTGTTGGAATCATTTTGCTTACATCAAAGAAATTTACAGATGTCTGTGTTGCTGGTAAATGGTACCGACTTGTTACTTTAATACGTTGCCAAGAACTTGTTAGTTTTACTAGTTCATGTGTAATTAAATTCGTTGCCAAAACCGGTTAGTTTTACTAGTTTGATGTTAGTTTCTTATGGCTCTTGCAAAACTTTATTTATAGATTGCTAACATTCAAGTTGGCAGGATCCAACTGAAACTCCGTTGGCACAACAGGTATGTTTTTAGAAACTTCCTTGTTTACCTGGTTTGCTGCTATAACTTGTTGCTGTAATCATCTTTCCAACTTCAAGTTTTCAGGATCGAATTGGAAGTCCAATTGCACAGCAGGTACATTTTCAAAAATATATTTGTGTAACAGGTTTGCTGCTGTAACTTGTTGCTCTAATCAAGTTACTGACTAATCAACTTTTCAGGATCCAAGAGAAACTCCAATGCCACAATAGGTTCCTTTTGCAAAACTTGTTTGTTTAACTGCTTTGCAGCTGCAACCGGTTGCTCTAATCACGTTACTGGCTACTCAACTTTTCAGGATCCAAGAGAAACTCCAATGCCACAACAGGTACCTTTTGCAAAACTTGTTTGTTTAACTGCTTTGCTGCTGCAACAACCAGTTACAAGGATGTTAATAACTACTTTTCAGCATCCAGTTGAAACTCTTTAATTCCTTGTTTGTTTAACTGGTTTGCTGTTATAACTCCTAGTTGAGATGTTTTGCTAACTTCAACTTTTTGAAATCCAATCGGAACTTTAATGGCAAAACAGGTTAGCCCAAGGTCAAAGAGCGATGTCCCCATGGACGTTGTATCATCCCACAGTAGTGGCACCGGCCCAATCTTGCATCATGAATTGCCAACTGCTGATGCTCTAGAGGCTAAACTAGTGGGAGAAAGAGATTCTGCTTCTGCACTTAGAGATGAAGTTGACATGTTGAGGAAGCAAACAACACAATCACAAGCAGTACTCAAGACAACCATTAAATACTTTGTGGATTTCAAAACGAAGCAAGCTAAGACTAACCGCATTGTTAAGATCCTGAAGGAAAAAAGGAAATTAAATTCCCACTTGTTAAATCATAGGTGAAATGTCCTTTCCATCGTTGAATAACCTTTGTGTTGTTTGTTCATGTAATCAATCAAACCATTTGTTTTAGAGATCATGCAATAATTGTTTTTAGTTTTTTGGTTTGTAATTTTATTTGATCACAAGTCTGTATAAATTGATAAAGCTCGGAGACATTTCATTTTGATTGCTGTGCCAGACCTACAAATATGCCAATCGGGCTGAATGTGCATTCAACAATAATAGTAGTATATATGGACCATAAGTGGCACGCATCGGAAAGGGCAATGATGCTGTAGTAGCTTCGCTAAAAAAAGGATGTTGTTCTAGCATAAAAAGTACGGCGGCCTGGCTTATGTATGTTAGTTGATATTATTGATCCATGTACTCTATAAGTGTTTATATGTGTGTTAGTTATGTACATTCTTGGTTGATTGACTCGGTATTTGAATCTTGATACATCGCTTGTGCACATATCTAAATGGGAGTACACATTATGTTGCGTGTGACATTTGAGTTGGACATAAAGTGTTCCAAATATTCGAATTCACCTTAAACTGGATTCTAGCTTCTGAATTTGAGTATCGGCATTTGTAAATCATATTCATATATGACAGTGGAATACATCTTTGTCGTGCTTTTGAAGATATATAAAAACACATAGAATGATTGATAAAGATTCGTATAGGAATACAAAATGGATTCGAATTTAGTTGCCAGGGTAAATGTGGATGCTTATTGTCCCAAAATTCGAAAGAAGCGGCCAAATGTCCACTCCCACGTCGGCTGCCTGCAACCAAGTGTTTGGGAGATGGAAATTACTGTCTACTCATTCTGCGGACAATCCATCGGCCCGATTTCCACTGCTTTCAATAGGGGTAGGTTAGTAACTTCAATTAGACGTGGCACGACCACCTCTGAGCCCATTCCAACACGGTGGGTGCAAAACATGGGCGGCAAAACAAATTTGATTCAAGCTCGTCCGAATGACATCTGTTTCTCCCTCTATTTCCCCATTCATACATGGTGGGCGGCAAAACAAACTCGACTCCGCCGAAATCGATGTAGGCAAATATTTTCAACAGGGGTAGGTTTGTAACTTCACTCAGACCTGACACAACCGCCCTACCTGTCAGCCCCGTTCATATACCGTGGGCGCCAACCTTGAGAACCAAAACACCCTCTCCTCGCCCGAAATCGCTCTGGGCAAATATTGGCGAGATGCGAGATTACTGTCCTATCCCCAACCGACGAGACGTCCAAATTTTACACGAGGGCTAAGTTCGTAACTTTCCCATATTTCAGACAGCCGCGTCCCAAAAACATGGTTCCCCATACCTCTCCCTCCATTTTCCCATTCATACAGCGTCTACGCTAGAACACCATCCCCACACCTGCCTCCTCCGTCCGCCACCCATCCATCGCCGCCGTCCTCCATCCCATCCATCGCCACCATCCTCCACCATGCCCGAGCGCCTACCAAGACCGCGTCGTCCGCTGCTAGAGATGGACGTTTCTCATCCACGGCGACGGACCAAGAGCCTTGCATCGCGTCCTCTCGCTTCATCGGCGCTGTCGTGCTCTTTGCCGGGGCCGCTCACATGACCTTCTCTTCCACCGCAATGGGACTTAAACCCCGATGCCTACACGGCGCCGCGAGAGAGGTGGTACTTCATATCTCCTCAACTTTTTGATCTCAACCAGAAAATAGATCGTAACTTGGTTACTCTACTTTCTTTTCAGCTCTTAGAATTTAGTTCTTAGTTCGAAGCAAACAATGGAAGCTAAATATCATTTCTCTGGTTTGCAGCTTTAAATCTGCCATGGCACAGTCATAATACGGTTTAATTGACCATGCTTAGGGTTTAATTGATCATGTTGGTTCTGTGGTGGTTTCTTTAATAGAAATCGGAGGGGAAACCCTCTTTTGCTAAGAAAAATGCTTAGGGTTTCCCCCTTTTATGATCACTATACGATCAGAATATGTGCTTCGTGTCATAATAGCACTGCTCCACCGATCAAGCTAAACAAGCTCAGTTGTTCAAATTCGAATATGATATTATTAAAATAGAGTCATTTAATTGGTCAGCCAAATGTTCCTAATTTAGTTTTGAAAATGCATGCTCGCTGCTCGGGTGTGTATCTCTACAGGGTGCCCACGGTGGGCTGGCCCACCCTGGGATTTTGGGTCGTCCCAGGCCCTGAATCCCCTCTGTTCTGCTGCGCGCTTCCGATCTCTACTCGCCCCCAGACGACATGACTCTAGGAGGAGACGCCGGACTAGCAGGAGGTCAGGAGCCGCTCGCCCTACAGCATCACCGCTGCCCGAGCGCGCCGCCGTGCCTACCTTCGCAGTCCGTTCAGGGCTCAGGCGTGCAGCACCCACTATGCCAACCCGATTTTTCCTGAGATACGTCATCAACACTCAGCACTTCAGCAGCCACTCCTGATCACCCATTTTTTAATTGATTCATTACTCATTAGGCAGGATTGTCATTAGGGTTTGTTGTGTGCTGAGTGCTACCTTAATGGTTCAGATGTATTTCAGTAATCTTTAGTACCTGTGAAGTTCACAGGGTTTCAAAATTCCGGCCCCAGGAACAGACACTAGTCATTTTGGATTGTTGGTCATAGTGACATTGTCCCAGATTACTACTACAGGCAAGGTTTGTTGACAATTTTACTTGTCTTTCTTACTCATTCCATATGATATCCAATTATTCACGTCGATTATTTGCAAACAGTAAGTGCTAGACAAACTTCTTGATTCAGATTTTGGACGGTCTCTTACTGCAGTTACAATTCTGCATACTTGTCCTAGTGAGCTCACAAGTAAATGATTAATTCACTATATATATGCTTGCCTTCTCATATTGTTGTCAATATTCTTTTAGGTGGAACACCCTATTTCAAAATACTGGAACCGTAGACATGAGGGAATAGTATTTCTCCATGTGATCTCTTCCATCATGTGTGGGCAACGAACACTGCATTGTATAGAAAGAAAGTGTCATTTCCAGCTTTTACATAGGCTACGATATTTTACATGGAATACAATTTGCCTACTTGCTTTGTGTCGCACCACCAACACTCCACCCTTGAAGCTAAACATTATGCCACTCATAATTCCTTGGTTTATTTGTTCAAATACGAATTTGATATGATTCTAATATTCCTACTTCAGTTTTGAAATGTGTGTCTGCCTGTTATAGAGACATAAAGGGTTTGTATTTCTGTGTGTGGTCTAGTCAGCACGGTTGGTGGCTGAACTTTGCATATGCAGGGGTTTATTGGGAGACACTCTTCGAGTTGAGTCCGCAATGCATTCCATAGATAATTTGACTACTTTTTATGTTTTCATGAATCTCAGATTCTGAACAGCATCATAATGATTATGAGCTTGCGCGCATGAAAAGAATAAAGCAGAACAAATGCCATGGCTGTCAAACTTGGCATTAAGGGATTGAAATCATGTCTGGATGCAATGCAATGAAAACGCTCTCCACCTACAGATTCATGCTCAGAATATGATCCTAACAGTGATTCTGAGCTAGATGGAGACCTAAGTTAATGTAGCTCCCTAGTAGAGGAGTCAGAGGCAGATGCCCTATCTTATTCACCTATCAAGGTGTTGGGGAACGTTGCATAAAATAAAAAAAATTCCTACGTTCAGCAAGATCCATCTATGAGTTCATCTAGCAATGAGTGAGGGAGATGCATCTACATACCCTTTGTAGATCGTGTGCGGAAGCGTTCAAGAGAACGGGGTTGAGGGAGTCGTTCTCGTCGTGATCCAAATCACGGAGATCCTAGCGCCGAGCGGACGGCACCTCCGCGTTCAACACACGTGACGGTCAGCGTGGCGTCTCCTCCGTCTTGATCCAGCAAGGGGAAGGAGAGGTTGATGAAGATCCAGCAAGACGACGGCGTGGTGGTGGATGCAGAAGATACTCGGTGGGCTTCGCCAAGCAACCGGGAGGAGGAAGAGGTGTAGCAGGGGGAGGGAGGCGCCAAGTGCAAGGGTGCGGCTGCCCTCTTAGGGTCCCGAAGGGGGGGCGCCGCCCTAGGAGATGGGATCTCTGGGGCGGCGGCCAAGGGGTGGAGTGCCCCCAAGGCAAGTGGGCGCCCCCCCTAGGGTTCCCAACCCTAGGCGCAGAGGGGGCCAGGCGCACTAGCCCACCAGGGCTGGTTCCTCCCACTTCAGCCCATGGGGCCCTTGGGATAGGTGGCCCCACCGGTGGACCCCGGGACCATTAGGTGGTCCCGCTACAATCTGGGTGACCCGAAACTTTCCGATGGCGAAACAGCACTTCCTATATATAATTCTTTACCTCCGGACCATTTCGAACTCCTCGTGACGTCCGGGATCTCATCCGGACTCGAACAACTTTCGGTTTGCTGCATACTCATATTCATACAACCCTAAAGCGCCACCGAACCTTAAGTGTGTAGACCCTACGGGTTCGGAGACATCAGAACATGACCGAGACGGCTCTCGGTCAATAACCAACAGCGGGATCTGGATACCCATGTTGGCTCCCACATACTCCTCGATGATCTCATCGGATGAACCACGATGTCGAGGATTCAAGCAACCCCATATACTATTCCCTTTGTCAGACGGTATGTTACTTACCCGAGATTCGATCGTCGGTATCCCAATACCTCGTTCAATCTCGTTACCGGCAAGTCACTTTACTCGTACCGTAATGCATGATCCCGTGACCAAACACTTGGTCACTTTGAGCTCATTATGATGATGCACTACCGAGTGGGCCCAGTGATACCTCTCCATAATACGGAGTGACAAATCCCAGTCTCGATCCGTGTCAACCCAACAGACACTTTCGGAGATACATGTAGTGCACCTTTATAGTCACCCAGTTACGTTGTGACGTTTGGTACACCCAAAGCATTCCTACGGTATCCGGGAGTTAAACGATCTCATGGTCTAAGGAAAAGATACTTGACATTGGAAAAGCTCTAGCAAAACGAACTACACGATCTTGTGCTATGCTTAGGATTGGGTCTTTGTCCAGCACATCATTCTCCCAATGATGTGATCCCGTTATCAATGACATCCAATGTCCATAGTCAGGAAACCATGACTATCTATTGATAAACGAGCTAGTCAACTAGAGGCTCACTAGGGACATGTTGTGGTCTATCTATTCACACGTGTATTACGATTTCCGGATAATACAATTATAGCATGAATAAAAGACAATTATCACGAACAAGGAAATATAATAATAATCCTTTTATTATTGCCTCTAGGGCATATTTCCAACAGTCTCCCACTTGCACTAGAGTCAATAATCTAGTTACATTGTGATGAATCGAACACCCATAGAGTTCGGTGTTGATCATGTTTTGCTCATGAAGAGGTTTAGTCAGCGGATCTGCGACATTCAGATCCGTATGCACTTTGCAAATTTCTATGTCTCCATCTTGAACATTTTCACGAATGGAGTTGAAACGACGCTTGATGTGCCTGGTATTCTTGTGAAACCTGGGCTCCTTGGCAAGTGCAATAGCTCCAGTGTTGTCACAGAAGAGTTTGATCGGCCCCGACGCATTGGGTATGACTCCTATGTCAGTGATGAACTCCTTCACCCAAATTGCTTCATGCGCTGCCTCCGAGGCTGCCATATACTCCGCTTCACACGTAGATCCCGCCACAACGCTCTGCTTGCAGCTGCACCAGCTTACTGCTCCACCATTCAGCATATACACGTATCCGGTTTGTGACTTAGAGTCATCCAGATCTGTGTCGAAGCTAAGCGTCGGCGTAACCCTTTCTGACGAGCTCTTCGTCACCTCCATAAACGAGAAACATGTCCTTAGTCCTTTTCAGGTACTTATGGATATTCTTGACCGCTGTCCAGTGTTCCTTGCCGGGATTACTTTGGTACCTTCCTACCAAACTTACGGCAAGGTTTACATCTAGTCTGGTACACAGCATGGCATACATAATAGACCCTATGGCTGATGCATAGGGGATGACACTCATCTCTTCTATATCTTCTGCCGTGGTCGGACATTGAGCCGAGGTCAATTTCACACCTTGTAATACAGGCAAGAACCCTTTCTTGGACTGATCCATTTTGAACTTCTTCAATATTTTATCAAGGTATGTGCTTTGTGAAAGACCTATGAGGCGTCTCGATCTATCTCTATAGATCTTGATGCCTAATATATAAGCAGCTTCTCCAAGGCCCTTCATTGAAAAACTCTTATTCAAGTAGGCCTTAATGCTACCCAAAAGTTCTATATGATTTCCCATCAAAAGTATGTCATCTACATATAATATGAGAAATGCTACAGAGCTCCCACTCACTTTCTTCTAAACGCAGGCTTCTCCATAAGTCTGTATAAACCCAAACACTTTGATCATCTCATCAAAGCGAATGTTCCAACTCCGAGATGCTTGCACCAGCCCATAAATGGATCGGTGGAGCTTGCATACCTTGTTAGCATTCTAAGGGTCGACAAAACCTTCCGGCTGCATCATATACAATACTTCCTTAAGATAGCCGTTAAGGAATGCCGTTTTGACGTCCAGTTGCCATATCTCATAATCATAGTATGCGGCAATTGCTAACATGATTCGGACGGACTTCAGCTTCGCTACGGGAGAGAAAGTCTCATCGTAGTCAATCCCTTGAACTTGCCGATAACCTTTAGCGACAAGTCGAGCTTTATAGATGGTGATATTACCATCCGCGTCCGTCTTCTTCTTAAAGATCCATTTGTTTTCTATCGCTCGCCGATCATTGGGCAAGTCTGTCAAAGTCCATACTTTGTTTTCATACATGGATCCTATCTCGGATTGCATGGCCTCAAGCCATTTGTTGGAATCTGGGCCCGCCATTGCTTCTTCATAGTTCGAAGGTTCACCGTTGTCTAACAACATGATTTCCAGGACAGGGTTTGCCATACCACTCTGGTGTGGAACGTGTCCTCGTGGACCTACGAAGTTTAGTAGCAACTTGATCCGAAGTACCTTGATCATCAACATTAATTTCCTCTCCAGTCGGTGTAGGCACCACAGGAACATTTTCCTGAGCTGCACTACTTTCCGGTTCAAGAGGTAGTACTTCATCGAGTTCTACTTTCCTCCCACTTACTCCTTTCGAGAGAAACTCTTTTTCCAGAAAGGATCCGTTCTTGGCAACAAAGATCTTGCCTTCGGATCTAAGGTAGAAGGTATACTCAATGGTTTCCTTAGGGTATCCTATGAAGACGCATTTTTCCGACTTGGGTTCGAGCTTTTCAGGTTGAAGTTTCTTGACATAAGCATCGCATCCCCAAACTTTTATAAACGACAGCTTAGGTTTCTTCCCAAACCATAATTCATACGCTGTCGTCTCAACGGATTTAGACGGTGCCCTATTTAAAGTGAATGTAGTTGTCTCTAGAGCGTATCCCCAAAATGATAGCGGCAAATCTTTAAGAGACATCATAGATCACACCATATCCAATAGAGTGCGATTACGATGTTCGGACACACCGTTAAGCTGAGGTGTTCCAGGCGGCGTGAGTTGTGAAACGATTCCACATTTCCTTAAGTGTGTACCAAATTCGTGACTTAAATATTATCCTCCATGATCTGATCGTAAGAAATTTATTTTTCGGGCACATTGATTCTCTACCTCATTCTGAAATTCCTTGAACTTTTCAAAGGTCTCAGACTTGTGTTTCATCAAGTAGACATACCCATATCTACTCAAGTCATCAGTGAGAGTGAGAACATAATGATATCCTCCGCGAGCCTCAACGCTCATTGGACCGCACACATCGGTATGTATGATTTCCAATAAGTTGGTTGCTGGCTCCATTGTTCCGGAGAACGGAGTCTTGGTCATTTTGCCCATAAGGCATGGTTCGCATGTGTCAAACGATTCATAATCGAGAGACTCTAAAAGTCCATCAGCATGGAGCTTCTTCATGCGCTTGACACCAATGTGACCAAGGCGGCAGTGCCACAAGTATGTGGGAATATCGTTATCAACTTTACATCTTTTGGTATTCACACTATGAATATGTGTAATATTACGTTCGAGATTCATTAAGAATAAACCATTGACCATCGGAGCATGACCATAAAACATGTCTCTCATATAAATAGAACAACCATTATTCTCAGATTTAAATGAGTAGCCATCTCGCATTAAACGAGATCCTGATACAATGTTCATGCTCAAACTTGGCACTAAATAACAATTATTGAGGTTTAAAACTAATCCCGTAGGTAAATGTAGAGGCAGCGTGCCGACGGCGATCACATCGACCTTGGAACCATTCCCGACGCACATCGTCACCTCGTCCTTCGCCAGTCTCCGCTTATTCCGCAGCTCCTGCTGTGAGTTACATATATGAGCAACGGCACGGTATCAAATACCACGAGTTACTACGAGTAATCGGTAAGGTACACATCAATTACATGTATATCAAATATACCTTTAGTGTTGCCGGCCTTCTTGTTTGCTAAGTATTTGGGGCAGTTCCGCTTCAAAGTGACCCCTTCCTTTGCAATAAAAGCACTCAGTCTCGTGCTTGGGTCCATTCTTTGACTTCTTCCGGCAACTGGTTTAGCGGGCGCGGCAACATCTTTGCCGTCCTTCTTGAAGTTCTTCTTACCCTTGCCCTTCTTGAACTTAGTGGTTTTATTAACCATCAACACTTGATGTTCTTTCTTGATTTCAACCTCTGCTGACTTCAGCATTGAGAACTTTAGGAATGGTCTTCACCATCCCCTGCATATTGTAGTTCATCACAAAGCTCTTGTAGCTCGGTGGGAGCGACTGAAGGATTCTGTCAATGACCGCCTCGTCCAGGAGGTTAATGTCCAGCTGGGACAGGCGGTTGTGCAACCCAGACATTTTGAGTATGTGCTCACCGTGAACTGTTTTCCTCCATCTTAAAACTATAGAACTTGTCGGAGACTTCATATCTCTCGACCCGGGCATGAGCTTGGAAAACCATTTTCAGCTCCTCGAACATCTCATATGCTCCGTGTTGCTCAAAACGCTTTTGGAGCCCGGTTCTAACTGTAAAGCATGCCGCCTTGAACGAGGGAGTAATCATCAGCACGAGACTGCCAAGCGTTCATAATGTCTTGGTTCTCGGGATGGGTGCTTCACCTAGCGGTGCTTCTAGGACATATTGTTTCTTGGCTGCTATGAGGATGATCTCGGGTTCGGACCCAATCCGAATAGTTGCTGCCATCGTCTTTCAGCTTGGTTTTCTCTAGGAACGCTTTGAAGTTCATGGTGACATGAGCGTTGGCCATTTGATCTACAAGACATTTTGCAAAGGTTTTAGACTAATGTTCATGATAATTTAGTTCATCTAATCAAATTATATAATGAACTCCCACTCATATTTGACATCCCTCTAGTCATCTAAGTGTTACATGATCCGAGTCGACTAGGCCGTGTCCGATCATCACGTGAGACGGACTAGTCATCGTTGGTGAACATCTCCATGTTGATCGTATCTTCCATACGACTCATGTTCGACCTTTCGGTCTCTTGTGTTCCGAGGCCATGTCTGTACATGCTAGGCTCGTCAAGTTATCCTAAGTGTTTTGCATGTGTAAAACTGTCTTACACCCGTTGTATGTGAACGTAAGAATCTATCACACCCGATCATCACGTGGTGCTTCGAAACGACGAACTTTAGCAATGGCGCACAGTTAGGGAGAACACTTTCTTGAAATTATTATAAGGGATCATCTTATTTACTACCTTCGTTCTAAGTAAACAAGATGCATAAACATAATAAACATCACATGCAATTATATAGTAGTGACATGATATGGCCAATATCATATAGCTCCTTTGATCTTCATCTCCGGGGCTCCATGATCATCTTGTCACCGGCATGACACCATGATCTCCATCATCATGATCTCCATCATCGTGTCTCCATGAAGTTGCTCGCCAACTATTACTTCTACTACTATGGCTAACACGTTTAGCAATAAAGTAAAGTAATTTACAAGGCGTTTCTCAATGACACGCAGCTCATACAAAAAATAAAGACAACTCCTATGGCTCCTGCCGGTTGTCATACTCATCGACATGCAAGTCGTGATTCCTATTACAAGAACATGATCTCATACATCACATATATATCATTCATCATTCATCACAACTTTGGCCATATCACATCACAAAACACTTGCTGCAAAAACAAGTTAGACGTCCTCTAATTGTTGTTGCAAGTTTTTTTTACGTGGCTGCAATAGGGTTGTAGCAAGAACGTTTTCTTACCTACGTGAAAGCCACAACGTGATTTGTCAACTTCTATTTACCCTTCATAAGGACCGTTTTCATCGAATCCTCTCCAACTAAAGTGGGAGAGACAGACACCCGCTAGCCACCTTATGCAACTAGTGCATGTCAGTCGGTGGAACCTGTCTCACGTAAGCGTATGTGTAAGGTCGGTCCGGGCCGCTTCATCCCACAATACCGCTGTGTCAGGACCCCGATCCTAAGTCACACCGATCTAGCATGTAACACATCATATCACTTTGCGGCCTCACGCACGGTATTCCCACGGGTGTCGCCTTACCATGGCCCGGGACTGTTTGCGCCTTTTGGCTCACGTATATGATAGTGTCACTAGCATCCATATGACAAAGAACCCGGGCCGACATGGCTAGTCGTGAACCCAAAGCGGCGCTAACCAATGGGAACAGGCATACATGAATCACATCGAGCATGTCGGTCATCAACGATAAATTCGGGCTGTAGCACTGGCTAACAGGACTCCGTATCCCGGCTGTAGCAGGCTAGGCAGGACTCGAATAACACCGCGTGACATTTCCCGAAGGATAGACATAGGAACGAAGTGAAACACATGCCGCCAGTCAAGTGTCCAAGCGGTAGTGTGGGCTAGCAGGACTCGGTGAACCGGGCAGAAGCGGACTACTATCGCCGAAGCACGAGACTACATTTCCCCATATGAGAGGCTGCCAAGGATAAACAACTAGATTGTCGGATCCACACATACCAAGCATTTCAAACATACACGCAATATGCTCAATGTGTGCAAATACAACATGGCATCACAACATAACTCTACGACTCAAATATTTATTCATTAGGCTCCGGGGAGCGAGATATTACAAACATGGGTATCATGACCCAGCACTCAGAGCATACAAGTCAAAGCACAAGCGGAAGCTAAACATGTCCGAGTACGCACAACTATAAATGAAGAAGGCTAAGAAGCGACTATCTATCGATCTGCCGAGGGCACAAGATCGTAGCTGAGGTAACAAGCTAACCGTCGAAGTCCAAGCGGAACTACTAGCGAGACCGAGGTCTCTCTGCAAAACATAAAATAAGCAAACGTGAGTACAATTGTACTCAGCAAGACTTACATCGAACTAACTACATATGCATCATTATCAAAGGGGTGGTGGAGTTTGACCGCAGCAAGCCAGCTTTGACTCGGTGGCTATCCTGAACTACATCGCAAGTAACTCTTTTGAGGTGGCGCACACGAGTCCACATATTCACCATATCAATACACCACTATGGACCCGATCCCGCCTTCCCACGAGAACGCCATCCATAGCACTCACGCTTATCTTGCGCATTTTAGAGTATCCACTTTCACTTGTCTATGAACTGATATAGGCAACCCGAAGTCCTTTTCCGTGGACACGGCTATTCGAATAGATCATATTAAACCCTGCAGGGTGTACTTCTTCACACACTCTCACCACTTACCGCCGTTTACGACATGTACTCGGCAACCTTCAGCGGAAGCCCAACGTGGGTGTCGGCCACAGCCTACCTAAACACTCAAGTCCCTAGTCCGGGTTTATCGCCTATTCAGGTTCCATCCGCAGGAGTCCGCCGAGGTTTCCCATACAGCCCCGAACGATGTGTGCAGGGTTCCCGAGATACCAAACGGGCACTCGGTACACCGGGCCACGGTGTATCTACCGCATCATAGCCCACCCCTAGGGTCAGCGCTACGCACGGCCTCCAACACATATCCTACAAACACCAGAAACTAGTTGCAACTCCTGGACAGAGAACAAGGGTGGTTAAGAAGCCGAGAGGGTCCATTGGTTTCGGGCCCAATGCGTGGTAGTAACTGTTTCATGGATCACAAACACAGAACTCAGTTCTTGAGGACGGCTGCAATGAGACAACCCACCATGTACTCCTACATGGCCTCTCACCGCTACCTTTACCAAATCGTGTTCACACACTTAGCTCACACACAGTAGGACATGTTCACACAACCATTCCAATTCATTCCCGATGAATCAGACCTGACTCAACTCTAAGCAAGGCATGACAAACAAGCATGAATGAGTAGGCACAACAGGCTCAAACAACTCCTACTCATGCTAGTGGGTTTCATCTAATTCTTGTGGAATGACAGGTCATGCAGAGGATAAAGGGGTTCAGCTACCGCAGCAAGTAACACATGAGTCGTTGTTGTCCTAATGCAGTAAAATAGAGCAGGAGCGAGAGAGTGGGATTATATCGGAATGAACAAGGGGGTTTTTGCTTGCCTGGCACTTCTGAAGATAATATAGTTCTTCATCGGTGTCATCGAACTCATCGTCGACGCATGCGTCTCTTTGGGAGGGCAATTACCGGCAAACAAGAGAGAACACAATCAATGCAATGCACACTCACATGAATGACATGTCATGTTAAGGTACTGAATTCACCTAATGCAACAATAATCCAAGTTAATTGAAGTGGAATTCAAACAAGGTTGAACTCCAACTCCAAATGCTAGTTCATAAATTACCCAAATCATGATTCATCCTATTCAGTGAGGTTAACTTGTTCAAACATGCATGAAAGTGCCATAAACAGATTCTTCATATTTTTCTGATCATTTTTCATATATAAATTATTTAATTTGGAGTTACAGATTAAAAGTTATGAATATTTGAAGTTTGGGGTATTTTCTGAAATTTCCTGAATTAATTAAATCCAGAAAACTAGTTATTGCGTCATCAGTGCGTCAGGGTGACGTCAACAAGTCAAAGGCGCCGTCCAGGTCAAACCTGACTGGGACCCTTCGTCGATGACTCGGTCGACTAAGCTGAGTTAGTTAGTACTAACTAAAAGTTAATCTAGGCTAATTAGTCCACGGACCCACACGTCAGTGACTATGGGATTAACTTAAGTTAATTTTAACACTTAGCTAAATAACAGGGACCGGGGCCCGCATGTCAGTGAAAGAGAGGGGTCAAACCTCACCGGTCAAAATGGTCAAACGAGTCAAACCCGCCGGCGACTCGACGCCGGCGAGGCCAGACACGGCGGAACGGCTCGGGTTTGCGTCTCCGGCGGCCAAACGAGCGGCGGAGAGGTCTCACGTGTTATGGGTTGGCCGCATCCATCTACGCAATCAAGGGGGGCTGAGGTCAGCCGAGCTCGTCGGAATCGAGCTCACGGCGGTGGCCGGAGTTCGGGTGCAAGTGGGGATGGGGCTGCGATGCGCGAACGAGCGCGGCGAGGTGCCACAGAGGCTCTACGCGACGCGGGGAGCGCGTTGGGCGCATGCCCGGGACCAAATGGTCACCGGAGCATCACCGGCGACGAGTGCGGGCGGCGGCGTGTCTGGGTGAGTGCGGTGTGGTCGCTACGGTGTGCGGCAGAGCGAACGGAGAGGGGGAGGATAGGCAGAAGCTCACGGTGATCGTCGTGGGGTGGACGGCGAGCTCGGGGGAGCACCGGAGCGTGCGGGGCAGCGAGGCGGATCTCCGGCAGCTGAGGAGGAGAAGGGCATCGGGGCGGCGCTTCTGGGCCCTTCCGGTCACGTGGCTCGGTGAGGAGGTAGGGAACGAGGTGGCGGAGCTCGAGGATAGCTCGGGGCGGCTCGGGGATGGCCGTGGCCGCGGTGGTGCACGTCGGCGGCGGCGGGTGCGTTCGGGTTCGGGAGAGAGAGCGAGACAGAGGAGGGAGAGGGGTACGGGGAGAGAGTAGGCGGTCGGGAAGGTTGCGTGGCGCCAGACGCGGATTAGGACGAAGGAGAGGCCTCCAGTAGCGAAGCGAGGAGGTGGCGATGTCGACGCAAGGCGGCCCAAAGACGCAGCTGCTTGGGCGAGGGGAGGAAGATGTGGCAGCCTGGGCTGCTGACAAGAACGGGTCCATGCAGTGGGCTGGAATGCCGTAAGTTCTGGTGAGTTTCGTTCTTTTATTGTTTCTGTTTTATTTCTCTTTCTATTTTGTTTGCCTCTGTTTTAGTTTAGTAAAATACTAAACCATTTTATAAAATCCTGAAGATAATTATGTGGCTGGAACTAAAGTATACCAAACCGCATAAAATGTCCCAGAATTATTGGACATATATTAATTATATATAAAATATATTTCCAATGCAAATAGTTATTGAATTAATTCAAAGGCCCAAAATAAAATGTTTCAGTCACTCCAAAAATATTGGTTTGAATTTTATTCTTGCCAATATTTTTTTAAAGCTGAAAAGGAACATTTCCTTGGAAACATTTGAAGCAATTTTTAATGTTGATCATTTATTTTAAATGATTCCTGAGGCTCTCCAATTCCCCAATTCAAATTTAAAGGAAATTTAGACATGATGCATGGATGCAAGAAGATCAAGCTAGGGCTGATCTGGGGCTGTGACAACTCACCCCCACTAAACAAGAATCTCGCCCCGAGATTCAAGACGTGAGGTAAGAGGAAAAGGGAAGTCACAAAGCTATCACAATCTTCATGATCCATTTGCCCTTCTCGAAGATGTTGATTCACTCCATCATCTTGGTCTTGACGTCTTCGAGATCTTCACTCGACACGACAATGGAAAGAGAGGGAGGTCCTATATGATTTAATCTTCTTGAAGATCGAGCAAACATGATCGACTCACAGACTGAGATGGTGACACCTCTCGAGTTGAGACACAAAACACATCGAGAGGGATAGAAGAACAAACGACGGGGTTTGATTGGTGGCAACAATTCCACGCTTAGAAAGATGGTGGATGGTGTCAAGGTGACGAGGAAATATTTACCATGATCCCGTAACGGGGCACTTTGGAAAAGGTGACTCGAAGAAAAGCTCCCTTAAGTGGCAAAAAGAATTACTTTTGATCCATAGATCATTGAAACTCTTCATACCAGCCTAAGGCAATTCACGACGATCGTTTGGCGGAGTGCAAAGGAATGGTACACCCGGACTAGAATGGATGATGTGGACTACCTTGTTGAAGACAACACAATGGATGATTTTTGCTTATCATCGGAGGTGGAGGGGACCCATGGTAGGTCCACTTTTGAAGATGAACCTGGACAAGAATTACTAAGAAGGCAGCCTATAGTGAAATGGCACAAGGACGGTGCAAGCTGGGAACAAGATGCAACTGTTGGGAATGTTCCAACCACATATCTGCCTGAGATTCAGATCCGGTTGGAAATAGGATACTTCAGACTCAGCATGTCTGAAAAGAAAATTTGCAGCACGATTCGACGAGATGGCGTTGCAAGATTCTCGGGAAATGAGCTATGATAGCAAGCTCCAAAACATGAGCTGGTTCTGCTACACACCTGTGAACACACTGTCCTAGACAAGCATGACCACATGGTAGTCTTACAATAAAACACTACCGAGTCCTGATTAGGAACCATCATTGCGGAGAGTGAAGTCCTGCGCATGTACCTTTGGGTCCTTAAGGATTAGCACTTAAGAACTTCTTTTCCTTGAACAAATCAGTCAGTGGCTTGGTGTGCTAGGGATACATATAGAATGAAGGTTGCAAGTCTCCAAACCATAGAATACTTCGCATGTATGCATGACTGACTTGGGATGGTTCTAGAGGAAACAAAAACAATCTTTCTCGAACTCACGGCGACAACTTGCACCAAATGCACATGAATTAGAGGAAGTCACTACTTTCATCCAAACATATGCTTCATGAACGAAACACGAAGAAATGCTTACACAAGTTTCCAATACTAGGTTGATGTTCAACATGACTCATGGGGGAGACAAAATGCTACTGATGGGCTCAACAGCAACTCATCGGAATTTCCATATCACCGGACTTCCACCATCATGTGAACACGTTGATAGCATTGGTCAGACCAAAGATGTAATGGTGTATGGTCGAGGGATCAACCACGAGTAAGACAACATCACGAATATCATTGGTTCTGATTTGACTTAATAATAGCCCATACTCAAGTCAAAGTTTGATAAGACAATAGGTCCAACAACTGATCACAGGGACCAATCGATGAAGATATCGTCTTTCTTCAACACACACTACACCAGAATATCCCTTCGGAACGAACTAAGTTAGGCAAGCTTTTATCTTCCAACTCTCCAAGTTGTTGTCTGGCTTAACCAATTAGCTTAGGGATATCCAACACAGATTCTTGGAGAAAGGGTGGTTCACAAGAAACCAACTTGATCACGAGCTCAACATAACAGTCAGGAAAACAACCCGGTAACACTTCCAAGAAGATATTCAGAGAGTCACGAACCACCGATATGTTACTAAGCTCGAGAACAATCTTGCTTTGAGGCAAGACGATATGATCAAATGAGTGAGGACTTGACAAGATCCTAACTCATCAATCGAAGTGTGCACCAGAAATAAGGACTAGGTAGCACGATCAATCTTAGGATGATGATTCAATAACCAACACGCTAAGAATGAGAGTATTGTCCATTAGCTACCAAGCAACGGAGTTACTAGGAGTATAGATTTCACACATCACGATTCACTAGTCGGCATTCCGGTTACAACAACTCGGAACCGAGGAATGAATAATGACGGCGAGAAGTATCACTGCGTTAGGAATTCATAAGAGAAGGTGCAATTCTCATGATGTTCCTGACATAAAGATGGTAACACTCCAAGGTAGAGCAGAATCAAAGCTGGATTGGCATTTTAATCTGCGGAATACATCTACTTTGACCCAATCCTCGAAATGGACAAGGTACTGGAGTTTGTTTCTCCTAGTCATTCCAGAACAGAATGGCTTGACGGACCACAAGAAAAATGGGCATCGATGAGGACGAGAGCACGACTACTCCTGACTATCAACTGATAGACGGGGGTCAGAATACAACTAAAGAGAGCAACTCAAGGAACATATAATTTTCTGAGTTGTGGATGCATAGATTAGTATGTCGAGCAAAGCTCAACATTTCTTCCGGATAACCCATGCGGAGAAGGTAGAACTGGCAGAGTCACCATATGAATGGAGTACTCCTCAAGAGTACTCTGATTGTGGTCTTTTGGTTCAAAAGAACTTCTGCCATAAATAGTTCATGGTATTTGGAAGAAGGAGAATACCACGGACTTCGAGGACTATCGCAAAGGTTACTAATATCCTAAAGGAGCTAGCAGATACTAACAACATGAAGTAGGGTGGATCTCGGGTTCAAGAACCCAGGAATAGAATGCCTACTAACTAATAACATCACGGGATGCTTTCAAGAATAATGGCCAGAATCATCGCACTGGGGATACAAAAGCATTGCTAAATTGCTAGGTGACTTCCTAAACACCTAGGGTCATAATAATAACTCCAACATATATGTCGAGGCAATGGAGTACCTCACCGACTGGTTAGTGTGCTTAATCCGCCCAAAAGGACATCAGAACGGAAGAAGGAATTTGCAAATGCATCAGACTATTTAGAGACCTGGGAAGACTCGGACAGCATAACGGCTATAAATGCTCAAAAAGATTTGTGACATCCTGCAAAAATGGTGGCATAACCACTCAACATCACAATATCAAGGTTCCGAGATCAACAATTAACATACAGAAATAGTAGAAGCTGAACTGGGCTTAGAACCAACAATCTTAAAGGTCTATGGATTAGTAACACGTCATCCTGATAGATAGATGAGAAGCCTAGTTCTTAACCCCGTAGAAGAGAAGAGGATGACTCAGATCAGAAGGCCATGAGGTATAAGAAGTAAAAAGAGCCTTACGTTCCCTTCCACAATAAATTCCCTTACATAACTAAAGCATTTCTAGACACAACTTCACCAGTTTGGCTTGGTAATCCCACAGCAATCAAAGCTCGATACCAACGCTATCAGACCCCGATCCTAAGTCACACCGATCTAGCATGTAACACATCATATCACTTTGCGGCCTCACGCACGGTATTCCCACGGTGTCGCCTTACCATGGCCCGGACCGCTTGCGCCTTTTGGCTCACGATATGATAGTGTCGCTAGCATTCATATGACAAAGAACCCGGCCGACATGGCTAGTCGTGAACCCAAAGCGGCGCTAACCTATGGGAACAGCATACATGAATCACATCGAGCATGTCGGTCATCAACGATAAATTCGGGCTGTAGCTTTGGGCTAACAGGACTCAAAGATCCCGGCTGTAGCAGGCTAGGCAGGACTCGAATAACACCGCGTGACATTTCGAAGGATAGACATAGGAACGAAGTGAAACACATGCCGCCAGTCAAGTGTCCAAGCAGAGTCTTTGGGCTAGCAGGACTCGTGAACCGGCTGTAGCGGACTACTATCGCCGTAAGCACGAGACTACATTTCCCCATATGAGAGGCTGCCAAGGATAAACAACTAGATTGTCGGATCCCACACATACCAAGCATTTCAAACATACACACAATATGCTCAATATGTGCAAATACAACATGGCATCACAACATAACTCTACGACTCAAATATTTATTCATTAGGCTCCGGGAGCGAGATATTACAAACATGGGTCTCATGACCCAACACTCGAAGCATACAAGTCAAAGCACAAGCGGAAGCTAAACATGTCCGAGTACGCATAACTATAAATGAAGAAGGCTGAGAAGCCCGACTATCTATCGATCTCGCCGAGGCACAAGATCGTAGCTGAGGTAACAAGCTAACCGTCAAGTCCAAGCGGAACTACTAGCGAGACCGAGGTCTCTCGCAAAACATAAAATAAGCAAACGTGAGTACAATTGTACTTAGCAAGACTTACATCGTAACTAACTACATATGCATCATTATCAAAGGGGTGGTGGAGTTTGACTGCAGCAAGCCAGCTTTGACTCGGTGGCTATCCTGAACTACGATCGCAAGTAACTCTTTTGAGGTGGCGCACGAGTCCACATATTCACCATATCAATACACCACTATGGACCCGATCCCGCCTTCCCACGAGAACGCCATCCATAGCACTCACGCTTATCTTGCGATTTTAGAGTATCCACTTTCACTTGTCTATGAACTGATATAGGCAACCCGAAGTCCTTTTCCGTGGACACGGCTATTCAATAGATCATATTAAACCCTGCAGGGTGTACTTCTTCACACACGCTCACCACTTACCGCGTTTACACGACATGTACTCGGCAACCTTCAAGCGAAGCCCAACGTGGGTGTCGGCCACAGCCTACCTAAACACTCAAGTCCCTAGTCCAGGTTTATCGCCTATTCAGGTTCCATCCGCAGGGAGTCCGGCCGAGGTTTCCCATATAGCCCCTAACGATGTGTGCAGGGTTCCCGAGATACCAAACGGGCACTCGGTACACCGGGCCACGGTGTATCTACCGCATCATAGCCCACCCCTAGGGTCAGCGCTACGCACGGCCTCCAACACATATCCTACAAACACCAGAAACTAGTTGCAACTCCTGGACAGAGAACAAGGGTGGTTAAGAAGCCGAGAGGGTCCATTGGTTTCGGGCCCAATGCGTGGTAGTAACTGTTTCATGGATCACAAACACAGAACTCAGTTCTTGAGGACGGCTGCAATGAGACAACCCACCATGTACTCCTACATGGCCTCTCACCGCTACCTTTACCAAATCGTGTTCACACACTTAGCTCACACACAGAGGACATGTTCACACAACCATTCCAATTCATTCCCGATGAATCGACTGACTCAACTCTAAGCAGTAGCAGTGCATGACAAACAAGCATGAATGAGTAGGCACAACAGGCTCAAACAACTCCTACTCATGCTAGTGGGTTTCATCTAATTATTGTGGAATGACAGTCATGCAGAGGATAAAGGGGTTCAGCTACCGCAGCAAGTAACACATGAGTCGTTGTTGTCCTAATGCAGTAAAATAGAGCAGGAGCGAGAGAGTGGGATTATATCGAATGAACAAGGGGTTTTGCTTGCTCGGCACTTCAAGATAATATAGTTCTTCATCGGTGTCATCGAACTCATCGCTTGCGACGCGTCGCTCTCGGGAGGGGCAATTACCGGCAAACAAGAGAGAACACAATCAATGCAATGCACACTCACATGAATGACATGTCATGTTAAGGTACTGAATTCACCTAATGCAACAATAATCCAAGTTAATTGAAGTGGAATTCAAACAAGGTTGAACTCCAACTCCAAATGCTAGTTCATAAATTACCCAAATCATGATTCATCCTATTCAGTGAGGTTAACTTGTTCAAACATGCATGAAAGTGCCATAAACAGATTCTTCATATTTTTCTGATCATTTTTCATATATAAATTATTTAATTTGGAGTTACAGATTAAAAGTTATGAATATTTGAAGTTTGGGGTATTTTCTGAAATTTCCTAAATTAATTAAATCCAGAAAACTAGTTATTGCGTCATCAGTGCGTCAGGGTGACGTCAGCAAGTCAAAGGCGCCGTCCAGGTCAAACCTGACCTGGGGACCCACTGGTCAGTGACTCGGTCGACTAACTGAGTTAGTTAGTACTAACTAAAAGTTAATCTAGGCTAATTAGTCCCTGGACCCACACGTCAGTGACTATGGGATTAACTTAAGTTAATTTTAACACTTAGCTAAATAACAGGGACCGGGGCCCGCATGTCAGTGAAAGAGAGGGGTCAAACCTCACCGGTCAAAACGGTCAAACGAGTCAAACCCGCCGGCGAGGCCAGACACGGCGGAACGGCTCGGGTTTGCGTCTCCGCGCCAAACGAAAGCGGCGAGAGGTTTCACGTGTTGCGGTGCTTGGCCGCATCCATCTACGCAAGCAAGGGGCTGAGGTCAGCCGAAGCCGCCGGAATCGAGCTCACGGCGGTGGCCGGAGTTCGGGTGCAAGTGGGGATGGGGCTGCGATCTTGCGAACGAGCGCGGCGAGGTGCCACGGAGGTTTCTACGCGACGAGGAGCGCGTTAGGCGCATGCGTGGGACCAATGGTGACCGGAGCATCACCGGCGACGAAAAGGGCGGCGCGCGTCCGGTGAGTGCGGTGTGGTCGCTACGGTGCGGCAGAGCGAACGGAGAGGGGAGGATAGGCAGAAGCTCACGGTGATCGTCGTGGGGTGGACGGCGAGCTCGGGGGAGCACCGGAGCGTGCGGGGCGGCGAGGCGGATCTCCGGCAGCCGAGGAGGAGAAGGGCATCGGGGCGGCGCTTCGGGGCCCTTCCGGTCACGTGGCTCGGTGAGGAGGTAGGGAACGAGGTGGCGGAGCTCGAGGATAGCTCGGGGCGGCTCGGGGATGGCCGTGGCCGCGGTGGTGCACGTCGGCGGCGGCGGGCGCGTTCGGGTTCGGGAGAGAGAGCGAGACAGAGGAGGGAGAGGGGTACGGGGAGAGAGTAGGCGGTCGGGAAGGTTGCGTGGCGTCGCCAGACGCGGATTAGGACGAAGGAGAGGCCTCCATCGCGAAGGGAGGTGGTGGGGCCGACGCGCTGCGTCGCCCAAAGACGCAGCTGCTTCGGGGCGAGGGGGAGGAAGATGACTGGCAGCTGGGCTGCACAGTAACGGGCCGCGCAGGTGGGCTGGAATGCCAGGTAAGTTACAGGTGAGTTTCTGTTCTTTTATTGTTTCTGTTTTATTTCTCTTTCTATTTTGTTTGCCTCTGTTTTAGTTTAGTAAAATACTAAACCATTTTATAAAATCCTGAAGATAATTATGTGGCTGGAACTAAAGTATACCAAACCACATAAATGTCCTGTAATTATTGGACATATATTAATTATATATAAAATATATTTCCAATGCAAATAGTTATTGAATTAATTCAAAGGCCCAAAATAAAATGTTTCAGTCACTCCAAAAATATTGGTTTGAATTTTATTCTTGCCAATATTTTTTTAAAGCTGAAAAGGAACATTTCCTTGGAAACATTTGAAGCAATTTTTAATGTTGATCATTTATTTTAAATGATTCCTGAGGCTCTCCAATTCCCCAATTCAAATTTAAAGGAAATTTAGACATGATGCATGGATGCAAGAAGATCAAGCTAGGGCTGATCTGGGGCTGTGACACGCTGAAGCAAGATAAGACAAGTAGCGGCAAGAAAGTTGACAACATCTACGCCCACAACAAATTGTGTTCTACTCGTGCAATAGAAAACTACGCATAGACCTAGCTCTGATACCACTGTTGGGGAACGTTGCATAAAATAAATTTTTTCCTACGTTCACCAAGATCCATCTATGAGTTCATCTAGCAACGAGTGAGAGAGATGCATCTACATACCCTTTGTAGATCGCGTGCGTAAGTGTTCAAGAGAACGGGGTTGAGGGAGTCGTTCTCGTCGTGATCCAAATCACCGGAGATCCTAGCGCCGAACGGACGACACCTCCGCGTTCAACACACGTACGGTCAGCGTGATATCTCCTCCGCCTTGATCCAGCAAGGGGAAGGAGAGGTCGATGAAGATCCAAGAACATGGCGTGGTGGAGGATGCAGAAGATTCTCGGCAGGCTTCGCCAAGCAACCGGGAGGAGGAAGAGGTGTAGCAGGGGTAGGGAGGCGCCAAGTGCAAGGTGCGGCTGCCCTCCTCCCCCTATATATAGGGTCCCCAAGGGGCGGCGGCCCGAGGAGATGGGATCTCCTAGGGGCGGCGCCAAGGGGTGGAGTGCCCCCAATGCAAGTGGGGCCCTCCCTAGGGTTCCCAACCCTAGGCGCAGAGGGGGCCTGGGGCGCACCAGCCCACCAGGCTGGTTCCTCCCACTTCAGCCCATGGGGCCCTTCGGGATAGGTGGCCCCACCCGGTGGACCCCAGGACCCTTCCGTGGTCCCAGACAATACCGGTGACCCGAAACTTTCCCGATGGTCAAACAGCACTTCCTATATATAATTCTTTACCTCCGACCATTCCGAACTCCTCGTGACGTCCGGATCTCATCCGGACTCAACAACTTCGGTTTGCTGCATACTCATATTCATACAACCCTAGCGCCACCGAACCTTAGTGTGTAGACCCTACGGGTTCGGAGAGATGCATACATGACCGGACGGCTCTCCGGTCAATAACCAAAAGCGGATCTGGATACCCATGTTGGCTCTACATACTCCTTGATGATCTCATCGGATGAACCACGATGTCGAGGATTCAAGCAACCCCAGATACTATTCCCTTTGTCGACGGTATGTTACTTGCGCGAGATTCGATCGCCGGTATCCCAATACCACGCTCAATCTCGTTATCGCAAGTCACTTTACTCGCACTGTAATGCATGATCCTGCGACTAAACACTTGGTCACTTTGAGCTCATTATGATGATGCACTACCGAAAGTGGGCCCAAGGATACCTCTCTGTAATACGGAGTGACAAATCCCAGCCTCGATCCGTGTCAACCCAATGTACACTTTCGGAGATACCGTAGTGCACCTTTATAGTCACCCGCCACGCCAGACGCTTGGTACACCCAAAGCACTCCTACGGTATCCGGAGTTACACGATCTCATGGTCTAAGGAAAAGATACTTGACATTGGAAAAGCTCTAGCAAAACGAACTACACGATCTTGTGCTATGCTTAGGATTGGGTCTTTGTCCATCACATCATTCTCCTAATGATGTGATCCCGTTATCAATGACATCCAATGTCCATAGTCAGGAAACCAGGACTATCTATTGATAAACGAGCTAGTCAACTAGAGGCTCACTAGGGACATGTTGTGGTCTATCTATTCACACGTGTATTACGATTTCCGGATAATACAATTATAGCATGAATAAAAGACAATTATCACGAACAAGGAAATATAATAATAATCCTTTTATTATTGCCTCTAGGGCATACTTCCAACACAAGGTGCTTTCTCTAACTTTCCACGGTTATATTGGTCGGACATATCTTGCAACTAATGCTTTGCATTGCTTCTACTTTGTTGCACTGCCATTTGCTTAGTTTACACATTGTGTATGTGAATACGCCCTGCCTATCCATTTTTAGTACATATTGCATCTATCATCATACCATATTTATCCATTCAAATGTTGTTCTTGTGTATCAGACGTTCAAAAGGAAGAGGGCGATTGCTGATCGCGGAGGAACACAAGGAAAGTATTTGGAAAAGGTAGTGACACCTGATAAATCAAATAGCCCATTAGGTGTAGTTGCAATATCACCGACCCATAAAACACCCCAACTCTAGCAGACTCTAGCCCTACTACACCGGTCATTTCGATGCCCCAACTCAGCAGATTCTAACTGCAAAGAAACCGTATGATGATGCCATTGACATAGCACCCCATTCCAAAGAAAGAGTACACCAAATCCAGTTGCCAAATCCCATTTCGAACCAGAGAGAGCCCGAGTTGCAGCAAATAGGACCCCTGTTCCATTTCTTCCCAGTTTAGAAGACGGAGCTTATATTGTTGTCAGGAACTTTGTGCGCATCTTTCCTACATGGAAAGATTATACCGCAGACATAGAACAATTTCCAGTCTTCCTCTGCAACTTACGCGTAAGTAATGTACTAATGTTATTCATGGTAATTACTACATATGTTTCTGCTGACAAAATACACAAGATTTCATTCTTTAAAATAGGCGAGGACCAAGATGGATTGTGAAGACAAGCAAGGGTTGGTTGCGCTTTTCAAGCACTCGTTGATGAAGTATCGTTCCTACCTAAGGCAAGCGCACTTCGATGGCAAGCCTCTAAATGAAATTTCTGTAAAGTCTCTGGTGCTACATTTATCCGACAGTGAGTGGAATAATCTTGTTACACTTTGGCCTCGTCTGCAGCGTAAGGTACTGTCAATGATATCACATCACAATTTGAACTACATTTCTGCATTTTCCTTAACGTCTCACTTGTACGAAAACTGTTAGCAGAAGAACATTCATTCTCAAGGGACCACAGAATCTCGCAACTATACTGCACACTATATTGCTCTTGTGAGTACCTCTTGCCCTGTATGACCATACTTACTTTCATAACTGTTTGATTATGTAGCATCACTGCACATGTTAGCCTTGTTATCATCCATTTGGTGGACATTATAAGATCCATATGGACTCTTACATAAATTTAGAATCAACCCAATGCTTTTGAAGAGGTTTAGCTCTGCAGTCCTCTTGTAAGGACTGAACGTCGTCTATCACTGTACTTACATTAACAACTACTCCCTCCATCCCATAATATAAGAACATTTTGTACAGTACACCAATGTTCAAAACACTCTTGTATTATGGGAAGAGGGATTGGTTCATTGTGTAGCATTCTGCATCTTATCTCCCTCGCCCACCATTTACTAAAAGATATCAGATCTATATTTAATCTTACCAAAAAGTTGAATACACAGACAATGCTAGTGCAGAAGTGTAGCCCATTGGTCTTATTAGTACATTTTTTCCTGTAACGCTTGTACTTCTAGGGATTGGTAGTTGATTATGTAGCATGAATCTGCATCTTATCTTCATTATCCTCTATCCCTTCCAGTATTATCATATCTGTAATTACTCTCTACAAAATGTAGAGTACAGGCAATGCTTATGAAGAAGATTCTGTGCTGAAATTCTTGAGTTATCCTTCCCTTGACATGGAGAAGGGCATTATAAAGCCGGTGTTAGCTGTTAATGTAAGTCAGTCCTTCTAAATCCTTTATCCTCAACTGTTGTTTAATTTTCTCATATTCCCTATCGTTTACTGTTGTTTAGTTTGCTGTTTCTATCAAAATTCATGTTTGCAAGAACCATAAGTTCCAAGTTTTACTTGTAAAACCAAATTCCTTATTCATACCATGCATTGCAAGGCGGGTTCCTTCTCCGAATACTCCATAGAAGATTTTAAACACAAGGATCGTGTCCGACTCTGCAAAAAAAATTCCACATACCACCGTAGAGAGTATAATATTCCATAAATCTAATCTGCTGACAACTTTTCTGCCGCGGTCCGGTCATTATGAATCGTTTTCCCCAGCCTTCCACTACATGTTGCGAGGCGGTTTTATTGGCACGTCTTGTCAAAGCAGAGATCGTGTTCCCCTTATGACGGGATTCTCATCAATACGGGTGTAGGTAACCCAATCGTGCTTGTTAGTATGACTCCTCGATTTTAGGCAAGTTCCAAACGGCCACACGGAGGACGCTTGATTTTCACCCTCTTTATAAAGGGGCCAAGGCCTGTCCTTTTCTTCCCACGCTCGATCCTTCCCATCCCCCACCTCGAGCTCCAACACCCAAGGCTCAGGCTAAGAGCTTCGGACCTTCAACCATGTCCGGATCCAACCTTCAAGGTCGGTGGATGGCCTCCTTAGTCACAGAGGAGGACATCAAGAAGCTAAGGGAAGCTAGGTATCTGACCGTCGAAATCCCGCACAGGCTGCCTGCTCAAGGGCAGGTCATCCCCACTCCCGAACCCAATGAGAGTGTCATATTTGTTTCCCACTTCCTCCGAGGGATAGAATTTTACTGTCGAAACTGAACGCACTAGTAGCAGAAAAGCAGTAGCCGGAGCAGCAGTGCGTGCGAGAGCCGGGGCAGCTGGTCGTGTAAATCGGACCAGGGTGAGGCTACATGTCAGTTGATTGACTTTTTCATCTCCGTTCAGTCAATTTTCTAGCCGTTGGATACGAAATCAAGGGCCTGCAGTTCATCTTCAACCTCCACCCCACTGAACCGCCATCCACCACCGGCCAAACCGCGGGCCCCTGCTGCCCGTGGCCGGCGGCGCGCCGCCCCTCCCACCTCGAAACCACTCCCCACCGCCTTTCTGCCGCCGCCCCAGTCATCCCTCTAGCCCCACTGTGCCGAGCTTTTTCTCCGGCGATCCCCACGCCACCGCCCCACCACTGCCGGCGACCACCGCTACCACCCTGAACCCTAAGATAGATAGTGGGGTACCTCTCCGACGAGCCCCCTCGCTGTTGTGGCTAGTTCTTCCTTAACTCCAGCGAGCCCCCCACCCCCTGGAAATCGACTGACCCAAAAGTCGATTCAGTCGACTGAGCGAGAGCAGCAGCTCAAGCAAGATCAAGAGCGAGAGCAGCAGCGTTAGCAAGAGCAAGAGCAGACCAGGCATCGGACCGAGAGCAAGAGCAGAGCAACAACGCGAGCGAGAGCCAAAGTAGCAGTAGGTTCTACTGATGTGGACGTCACCGCCGAAGGAGCGACACCGTGGAGAAAGTGGTCGGCGACGCCGCCGTGGATGGAGCCGTGCGTTGTCGGCTCGGGGCCGAGCGCCGGCAGCACCGTGAGATCGAATCAAGTAGAAAATGTGGTGTTTAGTGTACAACCTATTTGGTGGTGCCGATTAGGCCTCAGCTTTGTCCGAGGAAACGGTGATGATGCTGCTCTTCCGGTGGTGCAGGTTAAAATGGTGGTGTGGGAATTGAGGTGGCGCGAAAGACGAGGGGAACATCGGGGCTGCTCCTTGGAGGTGGAGGACTGGGTGGATGAACCGGTGGGACGACGAGATCGACGATGGATCCTCATCCGATGCGGTGGATGAGGGACGTCAGGTGTTGCTGTGGACGACGTCGTTGGGGAAGAGGCTCCGGCTGGGTGGCGGACGGAGGAGGGTGTGAGGTTTCGCGGCCTCGGTGTACGAATGGGTGGGCGGATGGGATGGGAGGGGGGAACCATGGCTTAGGGACGCGCTTGTCCAAAATGTGTGGTAAGTTACGAAAGTACCCGCACCAATTTGAGCTAGGCGGTTCTTTCGGTGGGTATCACTGGCATTTCGCGTGTAGGGATTTCACAGGAGGTGGGACTTTTCGCCGCGTTATAATTTTTGGAGCACAACGAGACGAAGATATATCTTAAATATTTCGGGGTAACAAGGCGCGGGTTGACGAGGCGGGAGTTTTGCAGCACAATAGACAGAGATGCTAGCTTCAAATTTCGTCATAACAAGGCGCGGCTTGAAATTTCGGGAGAACAAGCTTAACGTGTACAAAAAAAGACAATTCACACCTCATCACTAGAGAGAGCCATGTCCCATTTTACTATTTTACTAGAAATGCATTCAAATACAACAACAAAAATACTTAAAAAATTGGGACAACAAACATAACGTGTACAGTACCAAATCAATTTGCACTTCCCCCAACAATAAAAAAAAATTCATGTTGTCTAGCATATGGACTAAATTTGAGTACATTTTCCCTGTTTGAATGGGATTGTACTCGGGTTAGTTATACAACCATCTAAATATTATCTTCACAACACATGACATGAATATAGGAGTAGTAAATTCCTATATAAATACAAACTACATGTACATACAATCTCAAATTCAAATATATGTATCCATTTTATGTTGAATTCAAATCATAGTACATGTATGATGTAGCTAGATGTTTGGAATCTGAACCATGCATGATACTACGTACAATGTGTTTAACACGCACAACACACACACAAAAACCATTTAGACTAGTAAGGTACACGTGCATTGCACACATGAGATTTGGAAACCAAATTATGAATAAATACCACATTATAGCATGTAAGCTTTGAGTCATATATGCATGATGTAGATGCTCGTTTAATTCTTATAGTTCATTTCATTCAAAATCAAATAGTTTTTATAAGAAAGCTAATCTATTTTAAGATTCATGGAATTGTGCGTTGTAAAGCATAAAGTAAAAACAAATAATGGCAAATCATGGAGAAAAACATTTGGGCAATTATGATACGGAAGATTCTAGAACAAAGAACAGGTGCTTGTGTCTTGAGATTTGTGCATTATGCTTAAGTTCAACCATGGATTCTTCTAGATTGTACATGTGGCAAAATCTGGTGGAATGTAGATGATATCCAACGGCCAGTAGTGCTCGAATTTGCCATCTCTGCACCATTGGATTGCCTTCATCCAACGATCATGTTTCAAAGTTAAAGTTATCCGCACACTATATAAAAAATATAAAATATAATATATAGGGGTATAGATATAGATATGTGATGCGAAAGCCACCCATCATCTCCAATTAGAATAGTGTGTCCATGCACGGATGCAATGCGACCAAGCGATGTCTGCCATCGGTATCTCAAATTCAAATCAGTCTGACCTTGTTCAATGTGTATACAATATAGCATGCACTACAAAAAAAGACACATCCGTGACATTTTGGGCCGAACAATTTTTTTTTCTATCATACATATGACACTTCTATGACGATAATTGTGACAAAACCTGGTATCATCATAGATGTGGTGGGCTCCTACCTCTATGAAAAAAAATCATGACCGAAAATGGGCTTTTCGTCCTAGGCGGTCCGGAGACGCATATGCATGATATTCTTTGGGCCATCCATGACGGAAAAAACCGTGGTAGAAGCGAGGGGGAGGAAAATTTCGGGGAGTTGCCGGTTACGGTGGAGGTCGGGGCCGAGCGATGCATCGCTTTCTCAGACACGACGCTGCTGCAGTAAGTAGGCGTTGGCTCTAATCGAACCCGAAGCGAGGCGTTGGGCTCTAATCGAACCCGAAGCGATTGCAACCGCAGCTACACGCTATGAATCCGAGCGATCGATCGATGGTTGTTAATCGAACCCGATCGAGCGATTCTTCGCTGCTGCCGCTAATCAAGCCGATCGATGCTGCCTCTGGGATGAACAAAGTGAGCGCTGCGGGGGGGTTGATGAACAGGAGCGGTGGCATTTTCCTCTGGATGAACAGGACCCCGTGGTGTGGAGGGCTGGATGAACAGTAGACAGTGGAGGGGTGCCCGTGGAGGGGTGGTTGAACAGGACCCCGTGGTGTGGAGGGCTGGATGAACAGTAGATGGTGGAGGGGTGGTTGAACAGTAGCCGGTGGAGTAGCGCAGGTGGAGGCTGGATGAACAGGAGCCCGTGGAGGCTGGAGGAGGTCGACGGTAGCCCGTGGAGGCTGGAGGAGGTCGACGGTGGAGATGAACAGTATCCTGTGGAGTCCTGTTTTGCGGTACGCCACATCCCTCCCGATGAACAAGACCCCCGTTTCGACCGTAGCGCTCCAACACAAGTCCGTTTCGTCCGTTTTGCGGTACGCCACACCCCTCCCAATGAACAGACCCCTGTTTGACCGTAGGAGGTCCGTTTCGTCTGCTTTTGCGGTACGCCACACCCCTCCCGATCAACATGACCCCTGCTTTGACCGTAGGAGGTCCGCTTCTCCGCTTTTGGCGGACGCTACACCCTCCCGATCAACGGGACCCTGCTCAACGTAGGAGGTCCGCTTCTCCGCCAGCGGTACGCCAGCCTCGCTTCATCGCCTGTTCCGCCCAAGCCGTTGGATCCCACGCGCTGCTGCCTCCCGCTGAACACGACACATTCCGCTGCTCCCGGCGAACACGACGCATTCCGCTGCTCTCCCATGAACACGACGCATTATGTTGCCTCCCGATGAACACGACGCATTCCGCTTCTCCCATGAACACGACGATGACGCTGTTTCTCCGCTCCGACCCAGCCATGTACACGAGCCCTCGGCCGACGTATGCACGATTAGGCATTCGAGACCCTGCCCGATGTACGACGCGGGTCAGATTTTCTTTCTTGCACCTCGCCATCGTAGGTAATGCGTGTACATGCTACGGCGCGCTTCTACTATGACACGCGGCGCCTCTACAACGACCAAGATGTACGACACGCTCGTGACCAGAGTGACAATGCTATGTACGCTCACCAGGTGGGTCCCGACCGCCGTGCACTTCCTTGCTCACAAGATGTAGCTGGTGGGTCCCAGCAGCGAGGGGGCGAATCGCTTTTTTTGCCCGGATGCACTTCCTTGCGCATAAGATGTAGCTGGTGGGTCCCAGCAGTGGGAGAAACTTTTTTTCGCGAACACGGTGGCCCGTCCGTGGGTCCCCGCCGTCCGTGGAGGAATAATTATTTTATGCTGTAATAAGGAGGCACTTCTTGTTGTCACCTCTCCACGCACAATCCACGTCCGATGTAAGCCATTCCTTGACCACGCTGACCAAGCCGCGCCGAGAGCACCAGGGCAAAGGGACGACGGCGCAGGCCTAGGAAGGGACGACGCAGAGCCGGGAAGAGGCGGCAGCAGTATGCCCACGCCAGAGGAGTACGAGGGTTCACCGGTTCGCTGCGGTGTGAGGCTGCCATCGCCGCAGAATAACAGGGGTGTGCGTGAGTAGAGGGATGGCCCGCCAGCCGTGGGAGAAGAAGGCGGTGAGGCCTCCACCGGATCGCAGCCGGCCACGGGAGGCAGGAGCACGAGGCACGACCGGCGCTGGATTGGGCGGCTGGAGCAAGAAGACCAGAGGTTGAAGAAGCACTATGGTCGTTGGATGGACATCGTACGGTCACTGGAGCTAGAATCGTGCATATTGACTAAGTTGACAAAGCCCTCCGTCCCCGTCAACTTAGTAGGCCCACAATTCAGCCTACCACTATACTGGGTCCCAGCTAACAGGGGGAGTATTCATTTTTTTGTGTGTAATATGGAGGCACTTCCTTGCGTGCGAAGATATAGCTGTTTGGTCTGAGCTGTCAGCGGCGGTAACGTTTTTTTCGCGAAATACAGAGGCCCTTTCGGTGGGTCCCTGATGTCAGGTGGATGAATCATTATTTTGCGCGTCATAAGGAGGCATTTCCTTGCGTGCGGCCGTTGGTCGTCCACGTACAGTCCACTTTAGATGGATGTTGGTCGTTGACCACGTTGACCAGGCCGCGCCGAGAGCACCAGGGCGAAGGACGACGGCGAGGCCTAGGAAGGGAACGACACGGAGGCAGGGAAGACTCGGCAGTTGTTTCCCACGCGGAGGGGAGTACGATCGCACGAGGGTTTATCGTCTGCTCACTGTCACGGAGAATAACAGCAGGTGTGGGTGAGTAGAGGGATGGCTAGGCCAGCGATGGGAGTATGGTGGGGCGGTAAGGCCTTTGCGGCAGCACAGTTAGCCACGGGGAGGAGGGAGCAGGCAGTCCCGCCGGTGCTTGTTTGAGCGGCTGGAGCAGGAAGATCAGAGATTGAAGAAGACGACGGCCGTTGGATGGACATCCAACAAATAACGCTTAAAGGCCAAACTTTTTTAGGAAAGCCTCAAATCTATGGAAAACAGCATACAACTCATCTACCATTATTTCTAATAATTTACAGCCCATTTGCTAATTCTTAAGGTTTTTTTGGTGCCCATATTCTTTTTGGTAGCATTACAGCCCATATTGTGGCCACGGTTAAAAAATTATACGAAATTTTGCATATTTCAAAAGCGGTCCTAACTGTTTTAATCCCAAATTTCGACTCACATTCAAACTGATTTTAAAAATAAATATATATCAATATAAAATCCAACAAATTCTCCATGCATAAAAATTAATGTAATTTAAAATCTCAAATGAAAAAAGATGTTTGAAACTAATTGCGGTTTGATGTGTTTTAAAATGTACAACCCATTTCTAAATACCGATAGGCTATTTTCTCGGCCAATGAATGAAGCTCTCCTCGTCTTGAAAGATTTGCAGCCCAACAGTTCGATAAAGCGACTTACTTGGCAAATCACAAAAAAACTGGGCTGTGGCCGTGGACCCACTGTCGGCCTCTCCACGACAAGATTTGTTGGGGATACAACTATCGAGTGTGAACCGCCCGGAAGGGCCGGTTTACCTCGTCCATGATCCAGTTCATGGAGGCTCGGAGCCCGTGAGGCGGATTAAGGTCCATTTATGTAAACCGCCTTAGTATTGTAACTTGTGTTGTAAGACAAGAAAGAAGAGACCGAGCCGGACGCTTGTATGAGCCGGATTGGGACTTCAGGACCGCCGCAAGGCCAACCCGTATATAAGGGGACGACCGCGGCGAAGTTAGGGACAGAGAATTCGAGGCTAAGGCAAAGCTATTGCTCCTTAGTCGCCAAATCATATCAACCACATCACAACCGGACGTAGGCTTTACCTTCATCGGGGCCAACCAAAGATAATTCCCGTGTCTTGTGTCCGCTTAACCCTCTAGGTTAACCCGCACGATGGCCCCACGACTAAGTCCTTTCATGAGGACATCCGCCGTGACAATTCCACGACAGATGGCGCCCACCGTGGGGCTATCGCACGACGGTTTGATGGTCTTAGAGGGCAAGTTCGGCGACTCAAGGTTATGCTGTGGGCCGGATGACTAAGAGTCGTCGCGGCAAGCTTTACATCGACGATGCGGATCGGGCCCCGAGGCGGCTCGCTTGAGTACGGATACCGGGTCCCTTTGGCGGCATACACGGTTCATCGGCAAGATCGGCGAGCCAGGCCTGGGCCGACATCTACACCGACCTCGCCGAGACGGCTCGGCGGACGAGGAAGAATCCTGCCTCGCTAAACCGGGC
Source organism: Aegilops longissima (assembly GCA_021605205.1). Taxonomy (NCBI): domain Eukaryota; kingdom Viridiplantae; phylum Streptophyta; class Magnoliopsida; order Poales; family Poaceae; genus Aegilops; species Aegilops longissima. The sequence continues at coordinate 206,613,869 of CM038679.1, forward strand.
GGTCAGCGCTTTGTGGGAGTCGCCCACGGAGGCTACGAGGACGGATCAGCATCCGCGGCGAAACCGCTGTTCTACTCCGCGACGAAGTCGCCGGCCGGAGAAACGGAGTCTCTGTACCAGCTGCAAGATGGCCAGATCGGGGGCTATTCCGACGGTGAGAGTATTCCGGAACCCTTCGATCTACCCAGCCGGGTTGGGATCTTCATGGCCGGTACGCAGGCGGCGCTTCACTCTTCGACCGCAGCGCCCCTGGTCGCCGGTTCAACAGCGGTGATGGCAGCCGGGGAAGGAGGCCTGCGCGCCCGCCATCAGGTTTTGTCAGAACTTTTCGACGCATTAGCCGTGCTCATGGCAGAGGCTAATCCGCCGGATCAGGACCTGCACAAAGCGGAGATTGCAAAGGTGAGGGAACAGATCACTAAAGCTAAAGCGGACCTGGCAGCCGCGGACGTGAGGATGGCCGCGGAACGGGCCGCTTTGGATGCACAGGCTTATAGGCTCAGGCTGGACCAGAGCGCGTCACAGGAAGTCATGAAAAGGAAGTACAGTCCGCTTACCTTCGCTTTTGAGGGAAGGAGCTTTTCAATACCCTGTAGGGGACGAGAAGAATCCGCCGCTGGTAAACCGCCGGAAGTACCTGGACGGCCGCACCGTTCAGCCCGTGCAGATAGCTCTACCGCCATCATACCGGTGCACCCTGCATCGTGCGTACACCTCCGTCACTACTCCAACCCGATGGATAACCTCGTGGCGGCCGCGGCACGGTTGGAGGCGATTCCAATTGAAGGCGATTCACCACAGCGTAGAGACACGCCGGGTTAAGGAGCTCCTCAGACGGCCCTGCTCAAAGAAGAAGCATATTCATGATCGGGATCGGATCCACTCCACCCCCGCCCGAGCCGGAGCTATAGCCGACGCGCCGATTTAACCGCCGTGTCAAGCAATGCGCAGCATGGTCCGCCTCACGGCAACAATCCGGGCGGGCGGCTTTGAGGATGCTCAAGTGGTAGTGGACGCGCCAGGCACGAGGGAGGCCGAGTTAGCAGACAAGCAGAGGATCATCCGCCGCGCCGGTTCGTCTGACCATCTTCGAACCAGGGTCACGCCTCGCTCTTTGGGGTGCCTTGCCTTGTCCTCGCTTACGCAACGTCGCGCTGCCCAAGGACTTCAAGGGGCGCGCAAGGTGCCCAATTATACCGCCGATTTGGCCTGTAGCATGGATAGAAAGCTATGAGATGGCCATGGAGATGCTAGATGTGGATGAAGCCGCATGTGAAGTACTTCACAATGATGTTGGAAGGTACGGCCTGCACTTGGTTGAAAAATTTGCCGCCCAACTCTATCGGTTCGTGGACCCAGCCATAACCCGATTCATTCAAAATTTCAAAGACACTGTAAACAGCCCATGTCTGTGGTGGATTTAGCAGCTTGTGTCCAAAGCGGAGGGAGAATCTACAACCCATTGTGCGCCAAGCCGAAGTTTTACATTCTTCGCATCGGATCAACCCCGATTCCGCGATCTTGACCTTGGAAGCCAATTGCCGGTTCGAACCATTGAAATTGAAGTCGGGCCGCATGAAGCGTTTTGCCATGACATGGGCACTCTAATGAGCGTTTTGGTAAAGTACGCTGATTCTCGATAGTACCAAGGATCCCGAATCTGAGAATGATGAAGTGGGGAAGGGAAAATGTAACGGCAACTCCTGGGGCCAGCAAGATCATTCGCAGCAATGGAGGGAACAAGCGTAGTTTAACGGCAACATGGGCTTTGTGGCTAACACCAACGCAGCAGGACAAGGGTCAGCCGCGCAGGGTAGGCAATCAAACCGGGCGGTCACAATCCGGATCGCTTGAATTTCATATTGAATCAACCTTGTCCGAAGCATGGGACGAAGGAGGCACCGCCAACCACCTTTGGAAGGATTGTTATATTATGCAGGAGTTCAAAACTCCAACTCTTTCCGGTATGATCAAGGGCCCGTGGCGGTTCAGATCCGCCCGGTTACGGTGGAGGAAATTCGCCCGTGATTCGTGGTAATCCGGGCGGCAAGGCAATCGTAATAATCGTGGTAATCGTAATACCGAGCAATAAGAACCAAGGGGCTACAATCAACAACAGCAGCAATGGGTTATCAAAGTAACCCAAAGCAGCTTGAACGGTGGACTACCACGCCTTTACCACCAGCTTGGACAGACGAGACCGAAAACTTCGAAGCGGGCGGTCGCTGTTGTTGAACCGCTGCACCGCATTACCACGCTGGTCCGAGCAACCGATCGTGTGGAGCAGAGAGGACCATCCTACCCGGTTTACAATCCGGTCGCTTAGCCCTGGTGGTGGCACCCTGTAGGAGGGTACAAGTTTACCAAGGTTCTTATGGATGGAGGAAGCAGCATCAACATCTTGTACTACGAGACCTTCCGGCGTATGGGGTTGACGGATAGGCATCTTAGGCCATCCAAGACAGTGTTTCACGGAGTGGTGCACGGCAAGTCATGCATCTTGGCCGGTAAGATAGCTCGAGGTGACCTTTGGGGACTAACATGACTCGCATCGTAAACATTGACATTTGAGGTGGTGAAAACCAAAACCCTTACCACGCCTCTTTGGGCGTCGGCTTACGCTAAGTTTATGGCACGGCCCTGTTATGTTTACTTACTGACTGAAAATGCCGGGTCACAAAGGAACGATAACGGTTCATGGAGCCGCCGGATCGCTTTGGAGTGTGAGGAAGGTGATGCGGCTTACGCAGAGTCGGTTTGTGCCACGGAAGAGCTAAAGTATTATAAAGACAATGTTGATCCCATGGATATGACCCCTTTGAAGAAGCCAACTACGGAGCATGATCCGGACTTGAAGTTCAAATCGGCTACCGAGACGAAGCTTGTTGATTTTGTGCCCAGCGATTCGCCCAAGCAGTTCACCATCGGTGCCAACTTGATCCTAAATAGGAAAGCGCCATCGAAGTTCATCCATGAGAATCGGGACATTTTTGCATGGAAGCCTTCGACATGCAGTGTGTACCGAGGGAACTCGCTGAGCACACTCTTAATGTTGACCAAATACAAACCGTAAAGCGTTTCTTCGCGGTTTAATGAGGAAAGGCGCAAGGCCATCGGAGAAGAAGTTGCTAGGCTCTTGGCAGCAGGGTTTATCGTCAAGTCTTTCATCCGAGTGGCTTGCCAATCCGTGTTGGTTCTTAAGAAGAACGACACTTGGCGATGTGTGTGGATTACACAGATCTTAACAAGGCCTGTCCAAAGAGATCCTTTCGCCTCCCCGTATTGACCAGATTATTGATGCTACGGCTGGTTGTGAGCGCCTGAGCTTTTGGATGCGCATCGGTTATCATCAGATTAAGATGGCAGTTAGGACCAGGAGAAGACGGCGCTATCACCCCCTTTGAGCCTTCGCTATGTATCTATGCCTTTTGGACTCAAGAGCGCCCAAGCAACTTATCGCGCTATGTTCAGAGTTGCTTGCACGAACAGATCGGCCGTAACGCACGCTTATGTGGATGATATCGTGGTTAAGTCAAGGAAGAAGGAAACCTTGATTGAGGATCTAAAGGAAACCTTTGACAACTTGCGGGTGTACAAAATGATGCTCAACCCGCCAAGTGCGCTTTTGGTGTTCCGCAGCAAGTTATTGGGTTTTTCGTGTCCAACAGGGGATCGGTTAATCCGGAAAAATTACGGCTATCACCTCCTTGGCTAAGCCGGCGCATCAATGACGCCCAGCGCTTGGCAGGCCGGATTGCCGCGCTAAGCCGGTTTATCACCGCCCAGGCGAGAAGGCCATTCCTTTGTACCGTATGTTGAAGAAAACAGATCGCTTTGTATGGAGTTCAGTCACCGATGAAGCATTGAGGATTTGAAGCGGCAGTTGGCCAACCCGCCGTTCTAGCCGCCTCTATTGACAAAGAGCCGCCGCTGTTATATGTTGTCTGCTAATGCCGTAGGCGCTTAGCGTGGCTATTGTGGTGGAGCGGAAGGAGGCAGGAAGGAGTATCCGGTTCAACGGCCGGTTTATTACATCAGCGAGGTCCTCATTGAGTCTAAGCGAGATATCCGCATTGGCGTAAGCTGGTATACGGGTTTTTATGGCGTCGAAGCTAAAGCAATATTTCCAAGGGCACTCCATCACAAAGGGTCGCCTGCCCCTTGGGCGATATCATACGTAACCGGAAGCGATCGTCGGATTGCTAAGTGGGCTATAGAACTTGGGCCGACGGTTTAAGGTATGTGCCTCGGACGGCCGTAACATCTCAGCGCCAGGATTTCATTAATGATTGGACGGAGTTGCAAGCGCGAGAAGAGAAGCCGGATCATACCTATTGGACCATCCACTTTGATGGGTCCAGCAATTGAGGGCTCGGGCTGGAGTCGATTAACTTCCCGCGAGGTGACAAGTTCATTACGTTCTCCTACCGATGTTCCCTTGTACTAACAATGCAGCTGAGTATGAAGCTTTGCTCCATGGTCTCCGGATGGCTAAGGAAATGAATCTCAGCCGGTTAAATGCTTTGGTGACTCGGACTTGGTGGCCCAGCAAGTATCGTGTACTTGGGACTCCAAAGATCCACTCATGGCTGCATATCGTCGGGAGGTGGATGTTGTTGCAGACATTTTAAAGGATATCGTGGACCATGTGGATCGTCAAGAACGGCGGCCGATGCTTTAAGCCGGCCGGGCTCTCAACGTAAACCGTCCCGCCCAACGCCTTCCTTGATGTATCGCATAACCGCCGCTTAAGCTTCCCGATGAAATTGATTTGGCTATCCTCGATCCGGAGGCTCAATTGGTGGCGGCCCCGCATGTCATTCCGGATTGACGCCCCTTATTTGGCATACATGAACCGGGCGATTTACCGTAAGATGAGACGCTGGTCCGGCAGATAGTTCGGCGGTCTAAGTCTATGACCATTGTTAATGGCGAAGTTGCACCATTGCAAAGGTGTCGTATGCGTTTCAGCGCTGTGTGTCCCCTCAAGAGGGCTGTGAGATATTACGAGATCCATGAAGGGGATTGTGGTCACCACGCCGTTCAAAATCCTTGGTGGCCAAAGCATTCCGCCATGGTTTCTATTGGTTGACCGCCCATGCCGATGCGGAGGATCTGGTCGACGATGTGATGGTTGCCAAAAGTTCTCCAAAGCGTGTTTCATGTGCCAGCCCAAGAATTGAGGATGATTCCAATTACTTGGCCGCTTATGCACTTTGGGGTTGGATATGGTTGGACCTTTCAAAAGGTCCAAGGACAAAAAGACCCACCTGCTGGTGGCGGTTGATAAATTTACTAAGTGGGTTGAGGCAGAGCCTGTTATCAAGTGTGATGCGCCATGGCGTTCAGTTCATCAAAAGGTGATTTTCCGGTTTGGGTTTCACAAAGATCATCACGACAATGGCACCAATTTGTCCAAAGGAGCTATGAAGGAATTTTGTGAACGAGAGCACATCCGCTTGATGTTTCTTCCAGAGCCCACCCACAATCCAATGGTCAAGCGGAACGAGCTAATCAGAGATCTTGAAAGGTATCAAACCTCGACTTATGGTCCCTTTAGAGAGGACGCCGGTTGTTGGGTGGAAGAGCTACCATCGGTGATATGGAGTATAAATACTACCCCAACCGATCCAATCGGATACACGCCGCTCTTTATGGTCTATGGAGCGGAGGCGGTCCTTCCCAGCGATATCCGCCACGACTCGCCTCGAGTGGCAGCTTATGTTGAGGCAGATAGCGAGGCAGCACGGCAAGACGATTTGGATCGACCGACGAAGAGCGCGACATGGCAGCTGCTCGCTCAGCGGTTTACCAGCCAGGATCTTCGCCGGTATCACAGCCGGCGGGTTAAAACCAGAACCTTTCAGAAGGAGACTTAGTGCTGCGGCTCATTCAAGACCGTAAAGATATGCACAAGCTATCCCCACCTTGGGAGGGGCCTTTGTGGTCAGCAAGAATCTATACAACGGGTCCTACTATCTGATTGATGTTCGAGAGCGAAAGGACTCACGACGCCGAGGAGGAGACCAACAGCCGTGGAACATAGCTCATCTTCGCCTTATTATACCCGAGCCATTGGCTCCACTTATGTACATATTAAGACAATGTATATGTTATGAATAAAGGCAATAAACCGGATCCTCGGCTAAAGCGGGTATCCGCTCAGATAAAAGTCCGGTTTGGGGTACATGGAGATGTTGTCGTGAAGCGGCCTCCGTTTAACCCTTGGCTTTGCTTTTGTGAAATTTTGTCACTTGGGGGCTTGGTCGTGTCCAACCAATGCAACACCTCTTGGCAGGCGTAAAGCCACCAGATCATTTGGGGGCTTGGTCGTGTCCGAACCAATGCAACACCTCTTGACAAAGCGAAAGCCACCAGATCACTTGGGGACATGGTCACGCCTCAACCAACACGCTCTTGGTCGGCCTAAGGCCATAGAATCACTTGGGGCTTGGTCGAACCCAACCAATGCAATGCCACTTGATCGGGCGAATGCCACGATGTCGCTTGGGGACTCGCTGACTTGAACCATCGCTACACCTTATAGGGGCTTGGTCCCGTCCGACCATGGTAACGCCATCCGATCAGCTCAATAAAGCCTCTTCTCGCAAAACAGTCTTTTGTCATTGTTTTTGCTTCCATGTGTTTTTTATACGATAATTTGGCTTTTGTTTGTGTTCTTAAACCGACAAACCTTCTTTCAACCGGATTCAAGTTTTCAGAATTTGGTCCATTTTAAGTCCGCGATTGATTGTCCCGGTTTGATTTTGCTGTTAACATCCCATTATGGAGTAACAGGGGCTTATCATGCCCGGCTACACAATTTACATGGTAAATCGGTATTTTACACATGTGGATTGTTCTCCTTGACGGTGATGGTTTATAAAGCCTCCGCTTCAGATTGGCTAAAGCCAACCGTGGTGCCCGATAATCGCGTGTATGTTTGTATCACACAATTTTGATCAGATACCTCGATATTTTCTTATTGGCATCACAATCCGCTAGAGGCTAAGCCGCCATGGCGGTTTAAGAATTTGTGATTGCAGCAAAATATGTTGAAGGATTCACTACTTCAAAACCAAAGTATCCCGCACCGCCATGCAAAAGTTTACAGACCGAGGTTGTCACGGCATTGTTCAAAATAAAGCATCGACTATCCTATTACAAAGCCTTTGAGGCCCGGCGTTTCATGTGGGGTTATGCCTTGAAGCTCGGATGCGCCACCCGCTTGACAAATTACGCTGTCACGGGCCGACGCGAGGTAGAGGGGCGCCGACGCCGGTTCAACTTCTTCTTATTCTCACCCAAAGCCCGAAGTCATTGGTAGACCACCAATCCGGTTAAGGCCTCGAAGACAGCTTCTTCACTTATCAGCTCAGCCGACCAACGCTGGGGCATAAGTGTGCTTACGGATTGGGGAACAAGGCTCGCGACTTCGTGGATGACAAACTCCACCCGCTTGTTGTTGGCGCTATAAAAGGAGCGTGAACCATCGTTGGCTTCGCTCGCCAGCTTGACTCGCCAATGACGATTTCTTTGTGATCCGCTTGTATGCTGCTATCAAGGCTTCACCATTCTCTTGAGCACGGGGAAACCTTTGGCTATGTCACCGGATCAAGATCTGCTATCCACGCCTTTGGCGCGCCGAGCCAAGAAGGTGCCAGCCCGAGCCGCTGGATCGCTTCAACTCTTCGTTGCCCCGAACCATGGACAACCGTCCGTGGTTTTTCCGATCAGGGACGGCGCCGTGTTGTCGTATGATGTAGCACATATGACTCATTGGCGCCGTATACAGCTGCTCAATCAGCGATAAGCGCCTTGAGCTTCTTCCGCACATCGAGCCCATATGTGCAATACGCTTGCTCGCACCGTTTAAGACAACTCAGTGATAAACCGCGGAAATATCAAAATTAAGATAGTCGCGCATAGTTTCTTACCAAAGACGGCAGAGGTCATGGCATGCACTTGGCGCTTGAGTCCGTAAGCTCTTCACCACCGTTTAAGGGCTGCTTCGCTTTTTCGCCTGCTTTTTTCAAACCGCCTTCTCGGTGTCCCAGCTTGGCCTGTTCGGATTTATACCACTCCTTCACTGTTCCATAGTGGCCAAGGCCGTTCTCAATTCGCCCTGGCCTTAGTGGTTTCGCTTGCTGAGTCTCCAGATTGGCTCGCAGTGTCTTTGAGTTGCACGCTTTGTCGCTCTATTTCATTCTCGTCACAAAGGAAGCATGTTAGGTGTTCATTATCAAGTCCCAAGCTCAATATACATATTCACCTTGGCACTTGGGGGCTAATGGCTAATTGATCTCAGTTTGCCATTTGGGTACAGAATTAAGTCCCGCTTAACTATGTTAAGTTCAACCGACCCTTGGGGGCTACTATACAGCTAAAGTACAGAAAGACATAATTTATTACCTCATAGCGTCCTTCATCCGTTTACTGCATCAGCTTCAAGGTCACGGCTGGTATAGAGCCGGTTCGTAAACCCGAGTGCAGTTCTTGGGCAGAGAAGTTGTCGAAGTCGACAGGTTTGTTTTTCCTTTATCTTTACTCACGGCGGCCGACTCGCTTCTTGGCACTATGTTTTGTTAAAGCGACCGTTGGCTAGGAGCAGCATAGATAGTGCCCGCTACAATAACATCGCTATTCTCGGCGGTCTTCTTTGGGCTTGCTGCCTTCTTGCTCGCTCGGCGGTTCATCAATTACAACCCGCCTGTGGACGGGTTTGGTGGAGCAGGCTGCGAGGTTTCCATTTGACCTCCGGTTCAGCTTCCGCGGATCAGCCAGATCGTTTTGTACAGCTCGCCGAGCTTCCTTGGCGGCTTCGTGATTTTCGTGTTTGTTTCGGGGTTTTTCCGGATCAACATCTGCAGAGGATCAAGGGTTTTCGCTTACTCAAGCGAGCCTTGGTGCTGCAATATTCAGAATTGGATTAAGACAAATCGACAAAAGGCAATGGTGAATCGAATTGACGGACAGCAATTACATACCCGCGGCAACTTTCAGCGGAGGCAGTTGTGTGGTGGATGAACCGCCGACGAGTTGGAAGAGGCCCGATAATTCGGGTCGACGGATTGAGAGGACATCGAAGAAACCTTTTAGGGATAACGCCAGAGAGCAAGTCACCGACGACGCTCCGGGTTGGTGTGTCCGTAAACCGGATGAGGTAATCCGCTGGCCTCTCGGCCGGTCGTAGGGCGCCTTCAGCCTGCTGTGTCTTCAAGGAAAGATTTGATTCAAGTAAGCACATGAAGGATATTTTTCACTTTCCGGACGGCGCGATTTAATTCTTTTAACCGCGCAAGATCGGATTCGAAGAAAGAATGATTACCTCAACAGGTCGGCATGACCGGCTTCGCATCATCCTCGGAGGTAAAATTGTCAAGAAAAGAATACAAAGGGACAAGTCATAAGCAAGAAGAAACACAGAGCGGAAAGCCGGTTTACGGCGGCTCCCCGTAAGAATATCAAGTTTTACTCAGCTTCGATTCTTCGCCCTCCGGATCGAGGACTCGGCGGCTTTCTTCTTGCTCGCCTTCTTGGTGGCCTTGGATTTCACACGCGCGCCCAAACCGTTTAGTGCGCTTCCGTATGAGCTGTCACCGAGAAGTAACAATGATTAATGCATGTCAACAAAGTATTAAGGACCCAAAGGCGGTGAGTAGAGCTTTACCGGGCGGTTGATTGGCAACACAGTAATGGAGCCAACCCGTTAGGGCTGCAAACGGAGATCGGTTCGCAAGCATCTTCTTGACAATCTCTGGACCTCCAGTTCAGCTTATGGGCAGCTCGTGACGCCCTTGAGGATCTTTGAGGCTGCCGTGTACTCATGCATCAATCCGGCCGCGGCTTAGTGGCAAGACGCCCCAAGAAACCCAACACCGCACAAGGTCTACGCCGCTAAGCCATTGGCCATTAGAGCCCGGAGCTTGATTATTTGAGGCGAAAGTTCTTGCGTTCGCGGCGGTTAAACGTGCAGCAAGTGGATGCTGGTTGTTGAGCCGGTGAGGACGATAACCCGCAAGGGATTCTCATTGGCAGGAGCAGTGTTCCGCAAGAGAACCAGGTTTGGTTCCAATCTTTTGATGGCTGTGGTGTTTGGCGGAGGAAAATCCACTTCCTTCCTCTTCGATTGAAACGCCGCCTAGCTCGTGTTGGGGCCATCGGAAAATTCGCACGGCGGTTCAAGTGGAAAAATCTCGAACAACTCCATGCACGACGGTTCTTCCCGAAGATAGACTTCGCAGAAGACTTGAAAGTTGCATATGTTTGACACGGAGTTCGGGCAATATCTCATGGATGGAGTTTCAAACTTGCAAGGACATCCCGGAAAATTTTGAACCGGGCGGCAGAATCCCGGCCTAAGTGCTGCATGAACACAATTTATTCCTCTAATGGCTCGGAGGAAACTCGCCATCCGGAACACGCCAAAGGAGGACATTTTTGGAGATAAACCGCCAGTGGTGACATAGCCGCTGAGCTATGCTTTCAGTGATTTTTGACCGACCCAATTGCAAGTCGAGAATTGAGGAGCCATTCCGGAAGACTAAGCTGTGAAAGGAAGGAAGAAACGGTTCACCATTAAACGGTTCATACATATCATACATTGTTAAACCGCAATTCAGCAGCCAGCTTCCAATTCGGTTTAATCGAGGACTAATGGAGGGACGGATTAGCTATAAAAGTTAAACCGCCGGATAAGGCAGAGCCAAAAATCTACTAAGTATGGATGTAAACAGTTTTCACATGCGAGTGGAAGTAATCGAGATCTACCAAGCTCTAGTAAGAAAAGTTTTACGACCTATGTAAACCTCATGAAGAGCATGAGGGTTCGGGTATTATACACTCGAGGGTCTGAACAAAGGAAACGGTGCATAAAGAATTAATTGGATGGCGGGGCAGCCACCTGCACTGGATGTGCGGTACGGCTGAGCCGCACGCCATGGCGGAGCAAGTATGAAGAACTGGTATGAACACCAACGAGCTATGAGACGAACAGAGTTTTCAGATGAGATCTAGGGTTTGAAAGAAACCTTACCTGATGAGCGGAAACCGCGGAGGAGCACTCAAACTCTGGTATGATCAGGTTGATGCAGCGCCCGGCGTGACGCGTCGCTCAAGGTCGGAGGCGACGGTGGAGCTTCAAAGACCGGAGCGCCGCGAGGAAGAAGAAGAAGAAGAGACAGGAGGCGGCCGGTCTATTTATAAGGAACCGAGCAATCAACGGCGCGAGAATCGAGGAGTCAAAAGCGGCGACGGTGTAGCGCCGCCGATTTCGGAATGGCATTAAATATGTGGAATCTTACTGTTGGATTTCTTTATTAAAGGTGACGCCAGACGCCTCGACACGCCGGATCGGAAGATGACATCACGGCGGTTCAAGCAGCTGGCGGTTTACAAAATATGAAAGGAGATCAGGAGTTTCGAAGGTGTTGAAGATTAACATGAACCGTTCAAGTCAATCTGGGGCCTAATGTTGGGGATACAACTATCGAGTGTGAACCGCCTTAAGGGCCGGTTTACCTCGTCCATGATCCAGCCCGCTGGAGGCTCGGAGCCCAGAGGCGGATTAAGGTCCATTTATGTAAACCGCCTTTAGTATTGTAACTTGTGTTGTAAGACAAGAAAGAAGAGACCGAGCCGGACGCTTGTATGAGCCGGATTGGGACTTCAGGACCGCCAAGGCCAACCCGTATATAAGGGGACGACTTGCCGGGCGAAGTTAGGGACAGAGAATTCGAGGCTAAGGCAAAGCTATTGCTCCCTAGTCGCCAAATCATATCAACCACATCACAACCGGACGTAGGCTTTACCTTCATCAAGGGGCCAACCAAGATAATTCCCGTGTCTTGTGTCCGCTTTAACCCCTCTAGGTTAACCCGTACGATGGCCCTACGACTAAGTCCTTTCATGAGGACATCTGCCGTGACAATTCCACGACAGTACTCTTCCGATGGAAGTAGGTCATTGACCACATTAACCACGCCACGCCGAGAGCACCAAGGCGGTGGACGACGGAGAGGCCTAGGAAGGGACGACGCAGAGCCGGGAAGACGCGGCAGGATGCCCACGCGGAGAGGAGTACGAGGGTTCACCGTTCGGCTGCAGCAGGAGGCTGCCGCCGCCGCAGAATAACAGGGGTGGGCGAGTAGAGGGATACCCCGGCCAGCGGTGGGAGTAGTAGGGGTCGTGAGGCCTCCGCGACATCACATCTGGCCACAAGAGGCAGGAGCACGCACACCACTCAGCTGCTCAAGGGCCGGAGCAAGAAGACCAGAGGTTGAAGAAGCACTATGGCCGTTGGATGGACATCGACGGTCACCGGGGCTAGAATCGTTCATATTGACTAAGTTGACAAAGCCCTCCGTCCTCGTCAACTTAGTAGGCCCACAAGTCAGCCACCCACTATGGTGGGTCCCAGCTAGCATGGGGTATTCATTTTTTGGTGCGTAATAAGGAGGCACTTCATTGCGTGCGAAGATATAGCTAGTGGGTCCGACCTGTCAGCGGGGGGGGGGGGACATTTTTTTCGCGAAATACATAAGCCCTTCCCACATGCAGTGTGTAATAATGAGGAACTTTCTTGCGTGCGCACCATGGATCTCGTGGGTCCCAGCCACAGTTTCCATGTACAGCCCTCTTCCGATGACTCAGATGTTGACCACGCCAGGCCGAAAGCGCACCGAGGCGGTGGACGGCGGCGCAGGCCCTGCATCGAACAACCCGGAGATGGGGAAGACGCGGCAGTGGAGTCGCATACGGAGAGGAGTGGGAAAGTTGACTTGTTCGGGTGCGGGGTGGGCCTACACTCGGCAGAGAATAACTGGAGGTGCGGAGTGAAGGGATGGCATGGCTGTCGGCGGGGTAGCGTTTCGCTGAGGAGCGCAAAACAACCCCGCTGGACACCGAAGGCTGGAGCAGGCGGCTCCGGCAGCGCTGGGGGAAGAAGACGAGAGATTGAAGAAGAATGCCGGCCATTGGATGTAAATCCAACGCCTTCTTAGGCTTCAACCTACTGGCCCACATGTCAGCCAGTCCATTTGTTTTTTTAGTCCATTTGGTGGGTTGGGTGAAACAATGATGTAGTATCTATGCAGCCCATTTAAATCCCATTTGCATTTTTCTCGAAATCCTCGGACTTGCTGGGCTGGATGAAAATATCATGTTGGGCTAGACGGAGAAATGTTATAAAACCATAAACACATGATTGCACGTCAGTAAAATCTTTGCAAGCTTATGTACGCAATCACTAGGCGTTAACTTGGCAAGTTATATATATAAAAAATATTATTGTAGTATTATTTTGTAAGAACTTTCAACTTACGAAATAAAATATCATTTTAATTTGATGAGTTTATAGTACGTGGGGTATTATTATTTTTCAGGCTAGACATGGGACAGTTGAGTTGGTTCTAGGGGAAAGTACTGGGAGAAAACTCAGTTTACATCGAAAAAGAAAGTAGGAGAAAATTCAGAGACCTGCAGGGTCCACCTGAGGAGAGGAATATGTTGGGAGGAAGGAGATTCAAAGCACGGCAGCCGAGTGAACTAGTTTTTTTTACGGACAAGTGAACTAGTTTACATACATAAGCAAATAGCCACTAAAAAAGCAATCAGGTTAATGGGTTCTTAAAAGAAATATTTCGGACAAAACAGATAATTACGACAGATATGCTAATGCATGAAACACTCAGATGATAAAGGTGCTTATAAACAGATAAAGTACAACATCTAGACCTTCCTGGCACGCTTGATCATGACGCTGCAGCTGTCCGTGTACTCGTCCGTTATGGGAAGCAGGCACACCCTCATCTCCAAGATCTGCATGTACATGTCGTAGCATGCGTATGCGTCCTTGGCCGCATAGGTTATGTAGGCTAGATTCAGAGGTACCTCCCACGTTTAGGTCATCTTCTTTCATGTTGGCGATCGTGGGTCGATGATGGTCTCGCGAGGTCAACCATGGAGTCCTTCTCCCGCCTGCTGTCGATGATCTTGTATTGCTTTCGGATGTCGACAAGCTTGTTGCACCAGATGGTTGAATCATCGCTCTTTCTTCTCTCCACAAGAGCGAAGGTGCAATGGGCGCTGCCGATGAAACGGGCGTAATGCTCCGTAACCTGGTGCAGCCATAGGATCGAGGCGAGGCGTAGCTTCACCGAGTCCGTATCGCTGGTGTACATCACATTCAACTTGGTGCAGCCATATGAATGAATGGCGAACTCAAAGGGGAACTCCTTGCTGAAGTCGATATCCAACAGGCTCACCTCTCGGATCACCATTGGAGTCTCTTCGAGTGAACGAGTGTGTAGGTGGCGACGGCAGTTCGCTTTTTCAGCTCTTGGGGAACTGGATTCAATAGTAAGCTAAGTGTGTACAGGCGACAACAGCATTACCCTCCTCGTCCGCTGCACGCCCGATGAAGATGCAACCTCGGCGCATTCAAACGCCCATTAAGAAAAACCATCGCGCCACACGCCGGTTCACGAGCGGTCTGTATTGCATACCGTAATAACAGGAGTTAGTGGTTACTTTACTTAAATTTTATTAGCTTTAATAGAAATTTATACTTAAAACAAGCAATGCATTCACTCATTCTATCGCTACACAGATCAACATGCACAGCAATTAGAATTATTATTCTCGTGACGCATTACACGATCAAGACATTTGTCGACTTTCACAAAGATAATACTACCAAGTTTGAACTGTTTGTTATGGTTGTTGTCCTCTGATCATCATGCCGTGTTTCCCAGCTTGCAAGATTCGTAACCAAGAAATAAGGTCCAAATAATAAGTACAACAAAGATGCCTACACATCTCATTGATCCCCAGCCTAGCAAGATTCGTAACCAACAAATAAGATGCAAATAATAAGTACAACAAAGATGCCTACACATCTCATCGATTCCCAGCTTGCAAGATTCGTAACCAACCCATTAGAGCCTTTTGATAAAGTGAATATCGATTAAATCCATCTTGGCTAGCCATGTCATACAATCGAACAACTTGGAGAATGCTCTTGACCGTCACAACATCCGTAGTTGAGTATTCCTGTTTGCACAACATGTTTGCACAAAGACAAACAAGGAGACAGAGAGCATGATTTCACTATATTAGCGGCCTCCTTGAACTCAACCTCCAGCTCTACTTGGATGAGGTCTGCCTCGAGTTCCATGATTCAATTCATGCGCTTTTTTCAGCTTCAATTTAAATGAAGCAAAGGTTGCATCATTCAGCTAGCAAGAAGTATTTGCTCTTGTGAGCTGGCTGGTTCTTCTTTAGTAGTTGCACTAAAATTGAGGAACATTAAGGTTGGCTGTCCAGCTCATGTAAGGTGCAACTATAATTTTCTTATCCTTTATGCATTTCCACTAAAATAAAGTGCCATTGTGGTGACAAAGGATTTACTCCATCTTGCAAAGGCTAATAAAATGTTGCACGAGATTACCAGCAGAACTTGACGGAGATTTTGGAAACTCCAATCACCATTTTGTGCAGTTCCACCAAAATGGAGAGATGTTGCCCACGTGACATTTTAGTTGAACTGCACAAGACACTCATTCCAAAAAAAAGTGTTTTGTGCAGTTCACCAAAAGGTCACAATAGCAATAAGGTGAAATGGATATCTCTATCTACACAAAATGATAGAAAGTAAACAGTTGCTGGTCAATAAGAATATACGAAACATATACAAAATGAAAAGAAGCATCTTAATTATGTTAATGGCAATCACGCAAGGACAGTAGAAATTTTAAAATGTCAACAATGCTTCATGTTACCAGAAGCATTATGATCAACAATGAGATTCCTCAAATATGGGATTACTTGGTGGCATTGCTTGTTTACCAGACACAGTAAATCAACAGCAGCTAAAGAGTTGGTTTAAGGGCATGGGACCGTGGGGACACCAGGACATTTAGCAGCAGAAGGAGCAACTTACTTATCATATCGGGGAAAAAGTCGAGTGCCATTTGTAAACACGCTTTAATTGCATCTTATCACCGAGGCATTAAATTAACAATAACACTGGTTAGACATGTCCCTAAGGTAACAGCAGGATCGCTTCATTTTACATGCACCTTACATTAAAAAAGCAAAAGGTTGGTATAAGGACATGCGACAAAGGACGATCAAAGACAATGTACCTACAAGGAAGCATAAAGTGGTGATGCCGAGATTGTTCACGCTATGTGAGGGCAGCAAACCTAATCGAGACCTTGTACTATGTGAGGGCAGCAAATCTAACTCGAGACCTTTTACTATGTGAGGGCAGCAAATCTAATCCTCGAGACCTTTTACTATGTGAGGGAAGCAAATCTAACTCGAGACCTTTACTATGTGAGGGCAGCAAATCTAATCCTCAAACCTTTACTATGTGAGGGCAGCATATCTAATCTGAGACCTTTACTATGTGAGGGCAGAAAATCTAACTCGAGACCTTTACTATGTGATGGCAGCAAATCTAATCCTCGACATACTGCTGACTTGTCCACCACCGCCACTTTCTATCCTTTTTTCAACCAATAATAGATCTGTTCCTTATCCAGCTTTGTACTGCATTTTCCTATTATTTCCTTTTTCAACCAAGAGACCGTTGGGTATCCGTCTTTACTACTTTCACCATATTATTTCCTCTTGAATCAAGTCCTAGATTCATGCTACAACTTTCCCCATTTCTTCGTTGTTTGAACAAAGCCCTAGATTCAATGCATGAAGTAGCTTTACCTCTAATAATACTAAAATTTAGGTGGCTTTGAAGAGCTGATGGGAGTAGAAAAGGATGCACATGCGCACACACGGGGAGCTGGGCAGAGAGCAAGGCCGTCAAGAACTTATACCGAGGGTCGCCAGGATGTCGGCGGCGGCAGGTCGGATCTCATGGAAAATATGGCAGGGAGGAAGAAGGGTTGAGGACCTCCGAGTCGGCGCTGTGTCGGAGAGAACGGCACGGCAGAGGATCGGCCCCTCCGCAGCTGTGGGTTTCTCCTCGGCGGCGATGACCGCGTGAACGATGCACCTTTTAGTCCTTCTACACACACCGCCAAGGGATCCGCCGGATCTGTGACCAGAAGGAGCAGAGAGAAAATGTTGCTACCGCTGTCTTGTTTATTTCTCGAGAGGATGAGAATGAAGAGAGCAACCCTAGTAGAGCAAGCGCCAGCCCTCAAGGCCCATATATAGTGGAGTGATTATATTTTTTCTCCACAACAAGCGCTTTCAATTTGTGTACGTGGCATTAAAGAAAAGAAACTCTCTATTTAAGGTTCACTTGTGCTCCCCGCCTCCATTCATTGAACAACCCCACGGGTGAATAAACATACAGTAAGTACTGTATTTATATAGAACTAACAAGCTTGAACTGTTTTCAGTAGTTAAAAGTTGAGGGCGGGGCTTTCCCGGGCAAGACGCTGCAGTTTTCGGTAGGCGGTTTGACAGAGAGGCGAGGAGGGTGAGCGAGTGGGCTGTGCGATTTGACGGCGCTACATCGCTGGAAAGACTTGTGATATGACCACTCACTATAGTCATGAATTATCGCACCGACCGGGTGATGTCCCCTTCCGCTCCGCTGCCTAACTCGGTGCATGACACGCCGACCGGATGTCGGCTCTCCCACATGTCGGAGTAGTAAGAAGGAGCAAAGAATGATGCGGTATATACTAGTATATATATTCTCCGCTCCTAAATATAAAATTTTGGAGAGATTTCACTATGGACCACATACGGAGAAAAATGAGTGAATCTACACATACAATGCATCTATATACATCCGTATGTGGTCCATAGTGAAATATATATGAAGACTTATATTTAGGAACGGAGGAGTACTACTCAAAGTTGGAGGAGTGCGAACCACGACAGCCCAAAGGAACCAGCAAAGGCGAACCACGGAGCTCAAAGGAACCAGCAGTTGAAAACAATGTGGTGATATGGCCATAAAAAACAGTGTGCTACGGTCCACACTGTAGCATGTACAGTAAAACTCATCCTTGTTTGCATCCCTGAGTTAGAACTAGTTTGGGTTGAAATAGCCTCAAATTATCGAAACAAGAGGGGTTAGTTTGATCTAGTTTGCTCTAACCCGGCTAAAAAAACTAGCCCGGTGGAGAGGTTCTAATTGGGTTAGTTATCCTCGGCCCCACTAAAAGAGAACTAAAAAAGTCTCACCTGCCCGCACCAGATCGCTCCACCCCCTCTCGCACGACTCCTCTCGCTCCCCATAGGGTCGCCTCGCCCTGCCGCCGCCGCCTCTCTCTCCTCCGCCGCCTCTCCTTCCGCCTCCTCCGCTCAAGGTCGCCTTCCCCTCCCCTTCACTAGTCGCTTTTCTCCCTCTTTCACAAGCGGCGGCAAGATCTACTGTGGAGGTCGCGAAGGGGTGAGTTTGTTCGTCCTTCACCGCCTCACGGCCATATCATTGATCTTGCTTGCTCTAGAGCTAATTCTGATTTGGAAAAGTAGATCCTGAGCAAACTTGCTATAGATTTGTGGTGCACGCATGGAATTGTTTGATGCTGCTTGAGGAGGTAATAAATCTTTCTAAAGGCCCAAAGATTCAGGTCACCTTTCTAGGTATTTCAATTTCAGGCTTGCATTATTTGTAGAGGCCCAAAGATTCAGTTCACCTTTCTAGGTATTTCAATTTCAGGCTTGCATTATTTCTAGAGGCCCAAAGATTCAGTTCACCTTTCTAGGAATTTCAGTTTCAGGATTGCATTATTTCTAGAGGCCCAAAGATTCAGTTCACCTTTCTAGGTATTTCAGTTTGTGCTTGCATTATTTCTAGAGGCCCAAAGATTCAGTTCACCTTTCTAGGTATTTCAGTTTCAGCTTGCATTATTTCTAGAGGCCTAAAGATCCAGTTCACATTTCTAGGTATTTTAGTTTCAGCTTGCATTATTTCTAGAGGCCCAAAGATTCAGTTCACCTTTCTAGGTATTTCAGTTTCAGTTTGCATTATTTCTAGAGGCCCAAAGATTCAGTTCACCTTTCTAGGTATTTTAGTTACTGTGCTTGCATTATTTCTAGAGGCCCAAAGATTAAGTTCCTTACATGCAAGCTGCCCTGCTACCCATGCCGGTGTCGACCTCAACTCGCAAGGGTCAAGGGCCGAGGGGTTCCTGTGTCTTGGGCTCTATAGAGCCTTCCTACAGAGCTTACGATGGCGAAGCTCCTCCCTCATGCGTGAGGGGCTCCGGCTCCTCCCTATCGTGAATGGTTCCGTGATGAGTTAGCTCATTCTTTGTTTCATGAAGTGTTTTTTTATTTTGTGAAGCTTGATTGACGACTTGTATGTTTAAGTGGGATATCTCATTTGTATGGACAAAGTAAAAATTATCATGTTTTGCATGCTTCATTTGTATAGATGGTTCATTTATGTCAATTGTGAGTGGGAGGAGGCCACAAAAGAGCCGGCCACACCAAGAGGGTGCTTGGATCCAAGGGACTTATTTTAGTATGACTAAAAATAGGGTCCAAAAGTAGTCAAATGATTGAGATAGAGAATTTATTGTCAATCTAACCCTGCCATCCATACACCTCTTTGGTTTAGAGTTAGTTCAGGTTAGAATCTAACTCTAACCTCTAACCGAGTTAGAGTTCTCCTCGCCTCGGTTCATCACCATCATACTTTCCCCATTCCTGTGTTTTCAAAGATCTCGCGAATCAAAGAGGCCCTTTTTTATGGAAAATCAAAGAGGCCCTTAGACTGGTTTAGGTCCGGTCATTTTTATAAACCTGTTATGTCCAAAATTTAATGAACGTGTTCGTATCCATGAAGAAAATCTGGTTTCATGTAGTAATTCATTCATTTATTTATTCTTCTACTGGGGTTTCATGTAATTCGTGAGGTCTGAAATGTAAAGTACCCCGCATATGCTCCGAGTCGCATGCACTACGCACCCAGATGCTCTATGTCTCACATGTTGGCTAATGGGAGCACGTGGAAATAGCCTAGAGTACACATAGGAGGATAAATGCGTGAAAAAATATGTACTGTGAAGCGTAGCCGCGTTTCGAAAAGGAGACCTAAAGTGATGACAACTATAGGCCGCACGCACCAACTAGTGGTACTAGACATACGACTTTTTTTTCCTTCAAAAAAGAGGCACGAGTGCTCAAGATTCTATTCTATAAACACGAGTCCCATCTCGACAACAAAGCGTCTGTACACAGCTAGCTCTCCTCCCTCGCTTTCTCTTCTAATTCTAAACTCGCCGACGCCCGTGGGCAGGGTGGGTTTGCTCAATCATGGCCCCACCTCACATGTGAAAACATTATGACTGAATAAAATGGCATATACTCCCTCCATTCATAAATATAAGTTTTTAGATACTAGTTCAATGGAATACAACATATGTATGTATGTGGACATAGTTTAGAGTGTAGATTCACTCACTTTGTTCGTATGTAGTAGTCACTTGCTGGAATCTTTAGAAAGACTTATATTTGGGAACGGAGGGAGTACTATACTAATAAAACATTAAGGCCACGAGGCGATGTAGTGCTGGTTACAGGAGGCAAGAAGAAGAGATGCATCCATCGACGACGCCCACCTCCTCGACTCAGTATGCCGCCCACCGAACCGCGCCTTAAGTAGCAGCGGCTTTGTGGACAGGTCGACGTGCTTCAACAATGGCGCCCAAAGATTCCAGCTACCGGAAGAAGGCCAACGCCTTTTCTGTCCTCGCTGTTTTGTAGTGGCCTATGTAGATGATTTCATAGACGGGATGTGCAAGTCGACGGTTTCTTGCATGGCGAGAGCCATGCGCGGCGCAGGCCTCGAGGTGCACATTCTTCATCGCGACCTCCGCACCTGCAGGGCCACCGTGGCTTGAAAGAGTTTGTCACCATGTAGTCCGATGTGGGTGGCAGGCAATGAGGAGCTGGGGCGCTGGCTGGAGCAGACAAGAAGGTCGTCTGCCGCTTCTTGACGGCGGTGAACTTATGGATGGAGTTGACCATCACGTCGTCCATGCGAGAGGCGGCCGCATCGGTGAGGGCTACGATGCCTCGTGGTCGCCAAGACTGCTCGAACGCTGCTGTGCGGGCCGCAGCCCGGCGCTTTGATGATTTGGGACAGCCGATCGCAAAGCGCCCATCGCCTCCATAGGTGCTTGTGGTTTCGGTCACTTGGTATTGGATTGGAGTGAGCAGTGTTATGAGAGACTTCGGAGTAGATGGATTGGAGTGGTGGGCGCTTTTATTATATGAGAGTCCAAACTCGTTGTATTCACATCGTGGCCGGCTCTATTATGCTTCTCCAATTAATTCCTCTCGCATGTAATTGAGGATGCATCATTGACTGCTCAACGCCTCGGGAACCGCTACCCTCTTCCTCCTTGGCATTCAAGCACCTATGGACCCGCCGACGACGAGGTGCTTATGGTGACTTTGTAAATTTCAAGATGATAGTGCCGCTCGCTTGTGTGTTCATAGGGTGAGTGTATGCGCAGTATATGAGCGCTATGCCCCATTCTGTCAAAAAATTGTAAATGCGTGTCAAAAGAGACTAGTCAAGATACTCAATATTGTGCACCTCGGAGAGGAAAACGATAGAACTAGTACGTATTTATTTATGGTGCAGATTCACTCATTTTGCTCCATATGTACTCCGTGGTCGGTGTAGTCTAGTCACTTGTTGAAATCTCTAGAAGGGCAAATACTCCTTTCTCGGTTTCTGTGGCTATACTAGCAAGTAGTTGTACGTATTAGTACAATAGTGGGCTCACATAGCAATTTTGTCTCATGCAAGAGCTCTGGCTATATGTGTGCTCCAATGTTCGCAGAATCGCAACGCTCGGTTTGCGATGGCTCTTCGCTTCTTCGAGAAGACGAACAATGATGTTACTACTATCGCTTCTACAAAGGTCGAATCCATCGGTGCATGTCCGTCCACCGCGAAGCGGGACGGATAGCTTGTTGTAGAAGTACTACTAAGCAAAAGCATGTTCTCGCTTATAGCAACCGCGCGCATGGACGTGGGAGAAGGCGTAGTAAAATCAAGCTTCTCCTCGCTGTAATGAAAGGACGCGACACATCATAGCACCGCCCCACATGCTTGCCTCTAAACTTGGCTGAAAGACCCGTAGTGTACAATATATTTGCTGCAACCTCTAACATTTACCCTCCACAAATTAAAATATATGTGGCCGTATGCATCGTTATGATGCAGAGGCCGGGGAGTCCCCCCTTTTCAAAAAAAAAAACAAATTAAAATATATATTCCTGTCTTGACCAGATGAGAGTGCAAACTACAATCACGAGGGTGACAGGTAGGGCCAGAAGACTATTTTAATTTTTTTTTAAAAACTTTGAGACGGCCACATAGCATGGAGCCGACCCTAACGATTTTAATCTTACAGGCATGGTACACGCTATCCTAGACTACTCTACACATGAAACTGCCACACGAGCGTCCGGGCTGTGCTTGGCTCTTCGCCTCTTTGGGAAGTCGAACAATGATGGAGTACGACTGCACTAGAGGAGTTGGTGCCCTTCCCGCCTAATATTTGGGAAGAGGACCAGGGCCTCTATAAATAGAGCTAGCCACGGCCGTAGAGGGCATGAGATAAAACCCTAGCCAGAGAGAGAGAGAGGCGATCGAACTCACCCAAGCAGTTCATCGCACCAGCTCAAGAACACCTCTCGCGAGGCTGTTCTTCCCCTGTACTGTTCATCATCAGCCCCTGAGGCAATCCACCACACCACACACTGGAGTAGGGTATTACACCACAACGGTGGCCCTAACCAGTATAAATCTTGTGTCCCTTGTGTTGTTCATCGTCTTTAGCTTAGACCTCACGAGGCGATCGGGCGTAGATCGGTAGGGGAGAGAACTTCATGCGCACCCCAGAGTTCGAACCTTAAGGGTCTGCCGGAACCCAACATCCGACATAACTCTTTGGGTCAGACGTTTTGAAGTGTTCGGAGAAAGAACCCTCCTTGCAATGCCGAAGACTATCTGCGCACCGGACACATCGTCATTGAAGCCTGGTTCAGGGGCTACTGAGGGAGTCCTGGATTAAGAGGTCCTTGGGCGCCCGACCTATGTGATGTGGGCCGAACTAATGGGCCGTGAAGATAAAAGACAGAAGAGTTCCTACCGTGTTCGGATGGGACTCTCCTTTGCATGGAAGGCAAGCTTGGCGTTCGGATATGAAGATTAATTTCTCTATAAATGGACTCTGTACAACCCTAGGTCCCTCCGGTCTCTATATAAACTAGAGGGTGTAGTCCATAGAGGCAATCATAATGATATAGGCTAGAGATCTAGGGTTTAGCCATTACGATCTCGAGGTAGATCAACTCTCGTAACCCCATATTCATCCAAGATAATCAAGCAGGAAGTAGGGTATTACCTCCATCAAGAGGGTCCAAACATGGGTAAACATCGTGTCCCTGTCTCCTGTTACCTTCGATCCTCAGATGCACAGTTCGGGACCCCCTACCCGAGATCCGCCGGTTTTGACACCGACAGTCGGCATGCCCGTTGTCTCAATTAAAATAGGAGCTCATTGTTATCATGATTTATGTGACATAGGTGCTAGCGTGAGTGTTATTCCCTTTACTTTATATCAAGAAATTGTGAATGATATATCACCCGCTGAGATACACGGGTACGCATCTGTCCTATACAAACGGTTTTTAACCCCTTTCCGCGACGACATTTGGAACCATCGCCTAGTGAGTGTGGGCAATAGGGGGGTCCTCCCCACACGGCCCAGAAATCGTAGGGGATATGCCCTCCTGGCACACATGCTCGGCAACATTAGGTCATGTACGACCGGCGAGCGCTAAAATACGGAAATACATACAGTAGAGCTAAAAAGATACAATTATACGGCAAAATTGTTTCCAGTCGCAAGTATATCCCACACAGTCAGTCGCCGCTAAACGTTCTTGTTCATATGCACATCCCACATAGTCGCTCCAAGGAAACCGTTTTTGTTCACAGGTACATCGCACACAATTTTTCCTGTCTAATCATTTGCGTTATTGAATGTATCACACACGGTCCGTAGAAGAAACTGTGTGGCAAAGGCTGTCCGTCACACATAGTTTTTATGTGGTAAACGTTTGCGCAAGGTGGCCTAATGCAAACAGTTTACAAGAGAAAGTCTTGTGTAACTGTTCATTGATCCAACACGGTTTTATTCCTAGAAACTGTGTGCGTTGCCTGAGGTCATCGCCCACATTATTTTTTCAACAACCGTTTGCAATAGCAAAAGCCAATTAGCAGGCTAATTCGCCATTAGTAGGCTAATTGCCCTATTATTAATAATCTATTTATTAATCTAATTGATATTCATATTAAGCAAATAATATATTTGATTTCTATATTAGGAAGCAGAATTTCATAATTGAAATATATCAGAGTACAACATGATATAGGCCAAGACTCACTACCCAAAGACACAATCGCATCAAAGCACCAATTTTCACACGCAACATGTAGAACCTTTCAAAATTAGCATCATAGATGGTATATAGATAGATGCATCTCATCTCGAAAACTATCAAGGAAGGCGTAGTATTGAGCCTTCATTCATGTTGAAGGTCTTTGCAACTTTAGGCCAAGGCTCGTGGATGATTGACTGTTCGTCCTTCGTCCTCTTCAGGAACACTTCAATATTGAACCTTGGGTGTTGTATGAAACCTTCCTCGCCTCCTGACCATAGAGGTGGGTTGAGAGGTAATCATCAGTGAACTGCTTTGGAAAGGCTTGAAAACAAGGATGTGCATAAATATCTTCTCTATATTGGAAATGTGGCAAAGGAATAAAAAAAGGCAAGGTATAATAGTATGTACAATCTTGTAGTGAACTGATGTCTTCTTCATTGTGCATACAAAGACCTTGTTGTTTTTTGTCGCTAATTTCTTTATCCTAACAATGTTTTGAGTTTCTTGATAATCATGGACAACTCATTTACCCATATGCAAAAAGGGTCGAATAGTGGGTCAAAACCTCTGACAGCAGGACCTACATGTGCAAGACCAAACTGTTAAAAACCAAAATATTATAATGGTTCCTGCAATTGCACAATAATGTGCAATTAGACAACAGACCATGCACGTGTTAACCTCGATTGTAAACCTCAGTGCTTCCCATTGCTTCCCTGCAACACATATAAGGTAGTTAGTCATCAGGTTAAGTAAGGGTTCGCATGCTATCAGTAAAATATGTTTATGATATATAAGCACATTGCAGATTCATCAGATTAATACAAGCCCCATGGAAAACCCATTTATACAAACCAAGCATGATTAAGAACTAGGAAATATAGCACTTGTATATGTTTCTCATGTATTAAGTGCAGCCAAATTCGATTTATTCCTCACATGCACAACAATACAAAATTCTACCCATGACAATTGGACATCGCATTGCAGAATTGAACAAAGCAATTAACTAAACACCACAACTAATGAACCAACATTAACCTAGCACCACATTACACAATATAACATACTCCTAATAGAAGATCAGGCAGTTAACCAAACAGTTAACAACAACCAATTGTAGCAATTGTATTTGTTTCTCATGTATTTACTACAGCCAAATTCAATTTATTCCTCACATGGTATACAATAACAGAATGCACCCATAACTATTGAACATCGCATTGTAGAATTGAACCAAATAGTTAACTAAACACCACAACACAAATGAATCAAACGTTAACTGAGCACCACATTGCACAATGTATAACCAAACCAAGAATGCTTGACAACTTGGAAATATAGCAATTGTATTCGTTTCTCATGTATTTTTTAAAGATAAATTCGATTTATTTCTCACATGGAAGACAATACAAAATTGCAGCCTGAAGAATTGAACATCACATTTGTAGAATTGAACCAAACAGTTAAATGAGGACGAAAACTAATTAACAAAACAGTTAATAAGTGAGCACCACACTGCACGACATAGAGAACATATACACTAGAGAAACAGATTGCATGGTAAAATTAGATAGCACAATTCACTGGAATTTGTGAAGGAAAGGCAGGAGCAGCACATGCAACGGGTAAATTGAGCATTCTTAACCGGCGTAGCTAGCAAATGACAAGGTGATCCTCCAAGATCTAGGGGTCGGCACGAATAGCAGCCATCGCGACCTCATCCATGCGTGCAGCCGTGATTTTCTTCTCCGCTGTCAAATGCTGCTTGAGATCCTGGCTATACTGCGTGCACCATGGCTTAGGGCCGTGCTTATTTGGTGGAGGGGTCTGTGATTTGAGTGGAAGGTGTCGCGCTCACGCCGGTGGTCGGGGCATGTGGGATGTGGAAGGAGGAGGAGGATGGGGGTCGGGTGTGCATTACCTGCCTGGATAGACGAGGCCGAGCAGCGTGAAGGAGGGTCACCGACGAGGAGGCGGCGCTGCAAGCAAGGAGTGAAGGTTTCAACTTGGAAAGGAAGGTCAAACAGGGAAATGTGGCTTTTGGTAAGGGGAGGGGCGGGAGGTAGATATTTCATGAAGCTGAAAATTTGGAATCGCTCAAATAAAAAACTGATGCGCAAAGCGCCATCCGCCGATGTGGGGTTCCACAAACCCTTAAGGTTCAACACTAGGGTGCGCTGCAAGTCTTTCCTCCAATCGATCTACGCCTAGCTCACTAAGATCTTATGACGAACTCGACGAACTCACAACACGTAAAGAGACACGAGGTTTGTACTGGTTCCGTACACCGTTGTAGTGTAATACCCTACTCCAGTGTGGTGGTGTTGGATTGCCTCTTGGGCTAATGATGAACAGTACAAGAGAAGAACAGCCTCCTGAGGTTGAGGTGTTCTTGTGCGTGCATTGGCTTCTCGATCTGTTTGAGTCGTACCTCTACTGTGGTGGCTAAGCCTATTTATAGAGGCCCTGGTCCTCTTCCCAAATGTTGAGAAGGGAAGGGAGCCAACAACGGCGGGCAAATTTAAAGGGGGACAACTAGTACAAGCTATCCTGAAAAAAGCGGTCTTCGCATGCGAAAAGCCCTGGGGTGAAGCCGTCTTGGGCTCCACAATGACCTCCGCCATGCCGTCCTCCTGGTCTTGGTCTCGTTGCACCAATATGGCAACCTTTGCCTGATGCCTCGGTACTCTTCGTCTGTGCTTGCCTCCTTAGCACCAAAGAGGAAATGTGGACGCTGCGCGCACTAGCGCCCGCCTGGCACCAGCCTGGCACCGTTCGTCATGGCTCACGTCACGAGTCCCTCGCGAGGTTTACCCCGCCTTGATATCTTCGCTAATCGTGAGGCCGCCTGGCTAGGCCACTCCAGAGGAAGCCTTGCGCCGTTCGCCTCGCGAGGCTTGGACCCTCGCGAGGGTCTTGGATGCCTTGTAGATGAAGATGGGTCATGCGGCCCGCTGCTTAGCCACGCTGTGGGCTGCAGGCAGGCAAGTCTGGGGACCCTTGTTCCCAGAACGCGGACAGTAGCCCCCAGGCCCAAGGCGTGCTCGAGCTTGGCTTCGCGGCGAAGCCAAGGGTCAAGTTCGGAGCGCCACGGGCCCCAAAAGCCTGCTGCCTCAGTCGATGCGTGGCGGTTGATTGGATGTGGGCATCTCCGCTTCCCCACGCTGCCTCGGCAACTGCTCGACTTGACAAGTCCCTGCTACATGCAAGGAAAGCCATCATTACCCGCGATCGTGGGAGACGGTAGTTGGCCTTCCCTCGCTATAAATGGGGAGGGGACAGAGCCCCCGTTTCCCATCTCCTCCTCGCTCGCTTGCTTCGTCTTCCTTGATCCACTACTATCGGTGCCATCGATGGCGCCACGAAAGAAGTTCTCTGCTGCCAAGAAAGGGAAGGCCCCTCGTGAGGGCCCTGGCTCCCCGGCGCCCAAGCGCGGCCGTGGCCTTCGGCGCAAGCACGCCGCGACCCCCGCCGGGTCCCACCGTTGAGGTGGCGCCGGGGCACGCGGCGATGATCGTCCCATCCATGGTGATCCAGCCGATGAGGGGAAGCGCGCGATGGTGGAGCGGCCTCCCCGCCCACGCTTCCACTCTGCTGAGGTGTCGCCGGAGTTCGTTGTCTGTCGGAGAGCCCGCCGGCAATCGCTCCAACTTCCGCGCTTTTTCGCCATTTAACCACCGCCTCGCCCGGGCGCGTTCGCTACATAGCGGACGGCTGCTGCAGCAGGCCTCTTGGGTCGTGGTCGAGACTTCCGCCATGGGCAACATAGCCTCGACCACGATCGCGGTGACGCTTGTTCACAAGACGCTGCCTGGGCAGGCGATGTACCCTTTATTTCAGGTACGATGGTGAGTCGACCCTCTATGTGAGGGTGTTCGGGGAGGACAGTCGCCGCGTCGGGTGCTGCCCCGAGGCGAACGACGGCGAGGAGGTGCTTGGCCTTGGTGACGGTCGCGATGAGGACGAGGGCGAACCTACCTTCGGCGGCGGCCGCGTCTCCTCTAGCTATGACGGCTCTTTCTCTGGTGATAGCTCCAGCAGTGGTGGCTACGATCAGCTGCCACATCACCGCGCCCGCTTCGAAGGAGGCAGCAGGTTATCTCGCCATCACGCCTCTGTGAAGCGCGAGGTGGGGTCCGGCTAGGCTTGGGGCGTCGCCAAGGGGCTACCTTCGTGAACTGCTACAGCGTTAGTTTTGCGTAGCTTTTCCTTTCTTTCCTGCATCAGAAAACGAAATCCAGTATGGGCCCAGAGGGGCGTTGATGTCTACTACACAACGTTCTTCTTGTAGACGTTGTTGGGCCTGCAAGTGCACAGGTTTGTAGGACAGTAGCAAATTTTCCACAAGTGGATGACCTAAGGTTTATCAATCCATGGGAGGCATAGGATGAAGATGGTCTCTCTCAAGCAACCTTGCAACCAAATAACAAAGAGTCTCTTGTGTCCCCAACACACCCAATACAATGGTAAATTGTATAGGTGCACTAGTTCGGCGAAGAGATGGTGATACAAGTGCAATATTGATGGTAGATATAGGTTTTTGTAATCTGAAATAATAAAAAAAGCAAGGTAACAAGTGATAAATGTGAGCGTAAATGGTATTGCAATGCTAGGAAACAAGGCCTAGGGTTCATACTTTCACTAGTGCAAGTTCTCTCAACAATAATAACATAGATAGATCATATAACAATCTCTCAACATGCAAAAAAGAGTCACTCCAAAGCCACTAATAGCGGAGAACAAACGTAGAGATTATGGTAGGGTACGAAACCACCTCAAAGTTATTCTTTCGGATCAATCTATTCAAGAGTTCGTACTAGAATAAAATCATAAGACACAAATCAAACAAAACCCTAATGTCACCTAGCTACTCCAATGTCACCTCAAGTATCCGTGGGCATGATTATACGATATGCATCACACAATCCCAGATTCATCCAACCAACATAAAAGTACTACAAGGAGTGCCCCAAAGTTTCTACCTGAGAGTCAAGAACGTGTGCCAACCCCTATGCATAGGTTCATGGGCGGAACCCGCAAGTTGGTCACCAAAACATACATCAAATGGCACGTGATATCCCATTGTCACCACAGATAAACACGACAGGACATACATCAAGTGTTCTCATAAAAGACTCAATCCGATAAGATTACTTCAAAGGGAAAACTCAATTCATTACAAGAGAGTAGAGGGGGAGAAGAAACATAGGATCCAACTATAATAGCAAAGCTCGCGATACATCAAGATCGTGCCAAATCAAGAACATGAGAGAGAGATCAAACACATAGCTACTGGTACATACCCTCAACCCCGAGGGTGAACTACTCCCTCCTCGTCATGGAGAGCGCCGGGATGATGAAGATGGCCATCGGTGATGGGTTCCCCCTCTGGCAGGGTGCCGGAACGGGCTCCCGAGAGGTTTTTGGTGGCTACAGAGGCTTGCGGCGGCAGAACTCCCGATCTATTTTCTGTTCTGGAAGTTTTATGATACGTAGGTATATATGGGTGAAAGGAGTACGTCGGTGGAGTCCACCTCGCCCTCTTGCTCTTTGGTGTCTGGTCTTAGCGTTGCCTCGGTTGTCTTGGCGCCTCGGCTTCTCTCCGCCTTCCCCTTCTCGCCTCGCTAGGTGTGGCCGTGGCGCTGTGGGCTCATCGCCCGTGCACAAGTAAAGGGGTCAAAGGAGAGCCCCTACTTTTGTACACCGACAGAGCCCCGGCCTGGGCCCACATAAGCATGAGGCGCATTGGGCTAGGCCCTGTAACGGTGCACGGGCAAAGGGGCGGATTTTATCTGCAAGAATTATTTCGTCCGCCGCGCTTCCCATGACCCGCGCTGAACGCGCTGACGGAGGGGCGGCGTGACGGGGGTCATGCATGGGCTGTTCCCAGACGCATGTGTCACTCGCAGTAAAGAGGCGGCTCGCGCTTTCCCCATAAAAAGAGGGAGGCGGAGGCGCGGCTCATTTATCGAGTGGACTCGGTCTCGGCCTTCAAGGTGCCCATGCCCCACGATCACGGGTGGGGAACGGTCGCCACCCGCCCTTCGACTTACTTCGCCGCCACGTGCCTTTCATGCAGGTGGCGCGGTGGAGGCGGGAAACCGGCCGTCGCCGATTGGGGCAGCGGGTCGGTCTCGATTCCTCGCTACCGATGACCGGATTGGCTGAGCGGGCGGTCGAGCCTCGACCTCATTGCCGGTGTCAAACCGCGGATCTCGGGTAGGGGGTCCCGAACTCAGCGCCTAAGGTGGATGGTAACAGAGGCGGGGACACGATGTTTAACCAGGTTCGGGCCCTCTCGATGCGTGTAATACCCTACTTCCCGCTTGATTGATCTTG
Source organism: Aegilops longissima (assembly GCA_021605205.1). Lineage (NCBI taxonomy): Eukaryota > Viridiplantae > Streptophyta > Magnoliopsida > Poales > Poaceae > Aegilops > Aegilops longissima. Next base: position 206,644,607 of record CM038679.1, read on the forward strand.
ATGATATGAGTATTACAAGAGTTGATCTACCACGAGATCATAGAGGCTAAACCCTAGAAGCTAGCCTATGGTTTGATTGTTGTTGTCCTATGGACTAAACCCTCCGGTTTATATAGACACCGGAGGGGCCTAGGGTTACACAGAGTCGGTTACAAGGGAGGAGATCAACATATCCGTATTAACAAGCTTGCCTTCCATGCCAAGGAGAGTCCCATCCGGACACGAGACGAAGTCTTCAATCTTGTATCTTCATAGTCCAACAGTCCAGCTAAAGTATATAGTCCGGCCGTCCGAGGACCCCCTAATCCAGGACTCCCTCAGTAGCCCCTGAACCAGGCTTCAATGAAGATGAGTCCGGCGTGCAGATTGTTTTCGGCATTGCAGGGCGGGTTCTTCTCCAAATTCCGAGTACATATTGAGTAGTGTCCGGCTTCCCATAAATGTTGTGCTCCTTGGCTTCCGTGCCTAATAATGGCCATCTTCCACATGTCGAGCGAATGCGAGAAGCCAGGGCATTTTTACATTTGCCACCCTAGCCATGTGAGTAAGCCGTCTATTAAAGAGACGGGGATTCTTAGATCCAGATCACACCATTCTCCCACAGTGAGTATCCATTGGAGCGCACCTGGCAAAATCCATTCCAACATGGCCGGCCATCGTAGCTCCTCCTCTCGCCTCCCGTAGCCCTAAACCCGGCGATTGGAAAAGGTGTTCCCCTCACAGCCAATTAGTAGAGTTACGCACCTGTGATTTCTCCCTCCAACAGATATGGTTCCTGCTCGAGCGGGCTCGCCACCTATAATGGCGGGATCAGCGGAGAGCTCCCCCAATCCATCCAAGGGGAGCGGTGTGCCTTTGTCCCTTATTTACTAAGGGACTTGGATTCCCAATTCATCCATTCTCCGCTGGGCTCCCTGGAGTTCTACGGCCTCCGGCTGCATAACTTACCCCCGCCCATCCTACACATCGCTGGCTACGCCGCCTTTGCGAGCTGTTTCGGGCCGCGGCTCATTTTGAACTCGTGGCGGAGGTTATTTCGCCGTGCCCCATACACAGAAGGGGTCACTATATCAAGTGGGCAGAGCCGAAATATGGCGCATCGCCGATACCGGATACTTGTCCGGTACCCCGAAGAAGACGTCTGAAGACTGGCCTTCGCAGTGGTTTTATATGGAGGACGTCCCCCTTCCAGATCCTATTCGGATGGGCCTTCTGGAGTTCGACAACGCCCCTTTGAAGAAACACCGTAGCTGGCGCTCTCGGAGCCCCCAGGAGGAAGATAACGGAGAAGTCCTTTACCTGATGGGTCGGATAGAGATGTTGGCCAAGTCAGGATTGACAATAACCGAGGTTATGTCCATATGCATAATGCAGGGGGTGCAGCCACTTCAATATCGGGGACAACCCATGTGGCACTTCAATGGAGAAGATGACGCCACCCGCTGCGGTCGTAAAGGTCCGGACTCCGTCGCCGCACTAGGAGAAGAAGAGGATTTCGCCCATATCAAGCCATGGGATGGATTCTCCATGTACAACCCCCCAAGCTGGGTGAGCTGCTACTTTCTACTCCAGTCCTTTCTGCATTCTTTGTCATAAGTATTTACATTGTTGTTTCATAACAGGAACTGCGAAAAGCCGTGAGGGAGGTCCACAGCCCGTCTCCACAACCAGAGGACCGTGACCGGGCCCTCGACCCCGGACTCGAAGAAGATCCGGACACATTTGTGGAGCTCATCGACAGAACGTTCTATCTGTTGAGCTGCGATGGTACCTTGGTGGCCATCATAGCCAATTATCCTGGACTGCTCCCCGTGTTGCATGTAAGTAAAACCAGATCCCTAACTTCCAAGAAGGATCCCTTTTTCTGTACTTCACCTACCGCACACATATGGTGTTTTATAGGGAAGGCCCTCGGGATGCCATGCCGAACCCGCAGTGACCCGGCAACAAGGGGCACCGAAGCCCGGTATGCTTAAAAGGAAGGCGGTCAGGACGGAGACGCCGTCCCAGAGGTACGAAAGAGAACCCCGCTTCGTGGTGGTCGTATTTTTAAAAATATAATAATGCCCATATTTCCTGGTAGGAAAAATGCTCGCCGGACTATATCCGGAGGGGCTGCCAGTCACACCTCCACCAGTCGAGATCGAGAGCCGGACATAGAGGCGGACGCTAACATGGGGCCAACGCCGGATGTTCCTCCTACAGAGGATGCGGATAAGCTATCCGCTACAAATTCTGAAGTGGAGAGCGCCATGAATCACAGGCGCCGCCGTGCCGTTCTCCGTGACGCTTGTTTCTCCCAAGAGGCGTTCGATGCCTTCAACTCAGGAGACGCGTACATCCGAGCTGCTCAAAATGGTCTTGTCAGAGCTATGGACCAATATGTGAAAGATATACAGGTAATGAAATCTGATAATTATATATATCAAGAGCTCCCCGAGACTTGAAACATTGACAAAGACTGATTTAAGGATCATTATTTGTGCAGGTTCTACAGAGAAGAATACCCAATTGTCTCAAGAGTCGGAAGAGTGCAAAGCCCAGCCACAGTGCGCAGCATGCCGCAACAAGGAGTCCGAGAAGGCCCCCTCTGGTAACACTTGTCTCCATTGCAAAGAATGACAGGTACCAGATAGTATGCGGCATGCATGCAAATCTAACAATAGATTCTGCAGATGACTCCGGAGTGAATCCAAAGGCCTCGATAGGGAATGAGCCGCATGCCCAACGACAGCTAAAGGCTGGTAAGCACGTGCTTAAAAAGGTTAGGCAGGAGAAAAACAATCTCCAAGATGCCAATATCCAGTTGGGCGTGGAACTGAAAGATGTCCGGGCCCAGCTTGCTCACTCCGTAAAGGAGAATAAGAGGCTTCGACGCGGCATTTTTAGTAAGTGCTTGAACGAACTTTTTATAGAGTTCGGTAAAGAAACTGGCTAATAGAGTAATATCTGTAGGTATGCTGACGGGTCGTCCCGCAGAGGAAATGCCTGGGTCTGTAGGTGATCTTCTGCCAGAGCTCTCAACTCGCATCTAACAAGTTCGTGAGGTGATGCAGGTATTGCCCAAGCCTTGTGGCTATCCGCCCCCTCGCCAGGAGGCATGGGGAGCTCGTGGAGAAGCTCAAGGAGCGGGCGAAGCCCGATTATGGAAGATATCAACCCGCCGACAAGGTGCATGGGAAGTTCGGGCCATGGTGAAGACGCTGATATACCAAGGCTAACCTAAACCACATGGCCGAGGTCGACACTGGGGTCTGGCGGGAAAGAGGTCCCCTGGCTGGCTTTGGTGTATGACCAAGTAGAATTAGCCGCAAAGTATGTCCAACAGGATTGTAGGCTAGACAGCCTCGTTGGATGGTATAGAAGAAGAATTTAGTCACCTATGATCAGGTACTTCAAGTGACATGTATTGTCCCTAGCCGGATTGTAAATCATTTGACATGATGGACCATTTCGCTTCAACCTCTGCATCTTGAAGGGCCCTGGAGTGTATCCGAATACCATTGCCGGATTTCGGGTTCCAGCAGACCTCTAGGTTCAAACTGGGTGCACGCCGAGATCGCACCTTCAACCTACCTACGCCTCGTCAGCCGCAAGGATCTAAACTACACAAAGAACAACACAAAGGGACACGAGGTTTATATCGGTTCGTGCCACCATTGTGGTGTAATACCCTACCCAAAGGTGTGGTGTGTGGATTGCCTCAAGGCTCGATGATGATCAATACAAGGAAGAACAGCCTCATGAGGGTCTGTTTTGGCTGGTGCGATGAACTCGCTAGGGGAGTTCAATCGCTTCTCTCTCTCGCTAGGGTTCTATCTTATCCGGCCCTTCCGCATCGTGTCCCTAGATGCCCCCTTTGCCTTGGTGGTGGCTAGCTCTATTTATAGTGGGAGGCCCTAGGCCTCTTCCCAAATATGGAGCGGGAAGGGCGTCAACAATTGGCCATTTTGAAGGGGAACATCTAGTACACTTATCCTGACTAAAGTCGGTCCTTGCCTGCCAAAGACTTTGACGGTGACGCCGGCTTGGGCTCCACGATGACCTCCTTCCTGCCGTTCTACTAGTCTTGGTCTTGTTGCACCGAAATGGTTGCCTTTGCCTGATGCCTTGGCCTGCGCTTGCCTCCTTTGAACCAAAGGGGAAACGAGGGCATCGCTGGCTGGCGCTCGCTCGGGCGCCCTCGGTCGCCATGGCTTGGCGCTATGGGCACCTCGTGAGGTACCCCGCTTGATCTCTCCGCCTCCTCGTGAGCTAGCTCGACGAGGCCGTGCTCGAGGAAGCTTCTGCCGTCCGTCCGCCTCATGAGGCTTGGCCCCTCGCGAGGGTCTTGAGCTTGTGTTGATGAAGATGGGCCGTGGGCCACCTTGAGCCACGCCGCAGCCGCAGGGAGGCAAGTCTGGGTACCCCTGCTCCCAGAACACCGACAAGAGGCCCCGCCCAAGGCGTACCTCGACTTGGCTTAGCAAAGAAGCGAAGGGCGTGCTAAGCGCCGAGGCGCCTAACAGCCTGCGGTATTAGGTAATCGCGTGGCGGTTGATTGGACGTATGGGCCTCGCTTCCCCACGACGCCGGGCAATCGCATCGAATTGACAAGTCCCTACATGCAAAGCGGGTCATGGTTACATGTGATCGCGGAGGTCGACGGTTGGCCTCCCCCGGCTATATGAACGAAACGGCGAGAGCCCTTCCAGTCCATCTACTCTTGCTTCTCCTTCTTCTCCATCCTTGCCCTTGCTCCACATTACGACAATGGCTCCGATCCGCCGGTTCTCCGCAGAAGAGAAAGGTAAGGCCCCCTGAGAGGGTCCCGATCCGCTTCCGCCAAAGAAACGGCTAGCCCTCTGCCGCCGAGATGAGGGCGCTTGGCCGGATGTTTCGAGGCCCTGGTACGAGCGGCCACCGCCAGGGTTCCCGCTGCCCTTGTACGCCTGCATTGAGGGCCCTGAAGGAGTTGACGCCGAGCGCCACGGACGACGCCGTCGTCGGTGTCGGCGGGTCACGGCGGTGCGCGTTGTTCCTCCTGGAGTCCATGCCGAGGGCTCCTACCGAAAGTTTGTGCTCCACGCCATGCCTCCTCAGTCTTGGATTTGCCTTCCTCCCTCCTTCGCCTTCGTGATTCCGCAGAGGGGCTCTTCGAGCTCTGGCTGCAAAGATGTCGGCTGCAAAGACACCCGTGACCAAAGCGGAGGATGTGGTCGTCGCTCCGGGCAAGGTGCCTGTGGTTCTATTTGTTAATATGATCCTTGTCGTGAAGTGGTGCGAGATGCTCATCCCATCTTAGCTTAGTTCCTCCTTTCAACCTCGCGAGTGCTTGACGCTCAGGCCGACAGTCCCGGTCCCAAAGGCAGGCTTCAGCCATTGCGGTATGCCCAGTCGCGATGCCGTGGTCAAGGCCAGGAGGTGAGCTGCCCGGGTCCAAAGAAGAACTCCGAGTCGCGATGCTCAGGAGGTCCCGCTTAGCGCCAAGCAGCCATCGTTCGGTGAGAAAGGAGCGCGACGCTGCTAACACGGGATTGCATCAAAAGTAGGTCGGTGCTGGCGATAGCTAGTATTTTGGAGGATGACTTATCTCGAGTCGTGAACCGCTTGGTGCGGGCGTTAGGGTCCGCAGTATCGCAGCCGAGGAGTTGCCC